>CAUYON010211307.1:0-11973 GCA_963573935.1 Arctocebus calabarensis | reverse complement strand
TTTTGAGACAGAGCCTCAAGCTGTCACCCTGGATAGAGTGCTGTGGCATCACAACTCACAGCAACCTCCAATTCCTGGGCTCAAGCGAGTCTCCTGCCTCAGCCTTCCGAGTAGCTGGGACTACAGGTGCCCGCCACAGTGCCTGGCCATTTTTTGGTTGCAGCCATCATTGTTGTTTGGTGGGACCTGGCTGGATTCGAACCCGTGGCTGGCACCTTAGCCCGTTGAGACACAGGTGCCGAGCCAGGCTCCTATTTTTTAAAAAGAGACTAATTTGATCCCCTGCAGACTCCCCATACTTCATCAGGAAGTTGCCGTAAGTCACAAGAGCCAGGTACCGAAGGCCCAGGGGTTAAATTAGACACCTTTTCTAACTTCTCTGAGTTACTTAGTGGTGAAAATAAGGATAACACTGAGGACCTTTTAGGGTGATGGCGGGGCTTAAGTAAGATTTCACATGTGTGAAAGCTCATTGCTCATCCGAGAGATAACGTGTGGTGCTCGTGAAAGTATGATGCTCATTATTTCTCTCAGCCATCAAAAGAGAGACACAGTTTCTCCTTCTCCCCCGAGTCCACACAAACACCAGCTGTTCATTTCAGAGTTAGCAACAGCAAAATGTTATCTGCAATAGAGACAGAGTCCAAAACGCCAGAATGGTGGGCTTTTAGTAGCTGTTATTTGTTTTTAACTTTTTATTCCAAAAGATGGCTGTTCTCCAAGAATCTTGACCTTGATTTTTCTTTTCAGTCCTTCATGGAATGGCCTTGGAAGCATCCCTAGCACAGATATCTACAAAAGTACCAAGAATTACAAAAATGTAAGTGCTTTATGAGACATTTGCTAGACTTGGGTTGAGTAGTCTGGAATTTCAGGAGTTGCATATTTTCTTTTAGCATGTTGGGAACAAGGTAGTCAAAGGGGAAGGCTTCTGTTGGAAAAGCCCATGTAGTCCCTGGGGAGTGTCATGAAAACTTTCAACCCAGTCCACTTTCTGACATCCATGGCTTATATGAATTTTGTCCATGCTAGCTGGATATCATTTTAATGTAAAACCATCATAAAAGGGAATTGAAAATAATAGGCAGGTAGATTATTCCCAGATCTTCAATCAAAAATTTTATTTCTCTACTATATAATCCTTCTATGAAATTGCCTAAAATCCCTATAAGATTTTCTTTATTCAGTTCTAACAAGAGATTTTCAAGTTCCCTGTCAACAACACCTAATTTGACATTTTGCTTTATCCTTGAAACTGGAAGAAATAATATATAATACAGGAAATGAAATACAAAGAAATTAAATATCCCAGTGATGAACTTGTGTTGTCTGCAAATAAAATTGCTTGGTGATCACTAGGGGAAACAAAGATGAAAAAACAGAGAAAGTGAATTAAGAAAACATAAATTTAGTAAAAAAAAAAAAATTTTAATGTGAACCCTAGGAAGTTGTTGTCTAATTTTACCTTAACATTTAAAAACATGTTGGACACTGAAACTGGAATTTCAGGAACTGCTACCTAATTTATTTCCACAATCTTTCTGTTACGTTGAACCGAATGCCATCAAGAGCTAAGAGTCATTTTAGAGAATTTTCTGGTTCTGGGGCAGGGACCCCTAGACTGAGTTTGGGGCTCCATCTTGGTGAGACCTTGCCCACATCCCTCAGCTGGCTTCTCAGAGCCTTCCTTTTCCCATCTGAAGCAGAGAGGCTAAAATTTCTATGATTCCGAAAGACTAGAAAAATTGATCATTCTGTGATTGTGGATTCTACTTTTGGTTCAACCATTGTATGGCAGGGTAAGAATAGGCAGATGATATTATAGGCCCCAGTTCCTGTAAACCCTCCTGGTTTTGCTATTTTTTTCCTTTGTTGCTTTTAAAGAATTTTAGCAATATCAAGAGGGTCAGTGGTATTAACTTGAGGCAAATCATGTCACCATTCTGAGCCTCAGTTTCTTTCTCTGTAAATCAGAAGGCTGAATAATTGCTATCTAAGGCCCTTTCTAGGTTAGCCTCGTATGGGACTATGGTGGTCCATGAGTTTTGGTAACCTGTCTCCCAGCTGGAAGACATGAAGCCTCTATTGGAGAAAAATTGAGGTCTGCTGCCCAGCTCCTCTGAGCAATCGTGATCTGGCTCTTTGCTATTGATAAATAATAAGTGACTGAAAACAAGAGTCACAAACACTCAATTGAGATTTATTAAACCAAAGTCTGAGGATGTGCCCAGGAAAAGTGCAAGCCACAGAAGCATCTGTGGCCTGGGCTCTCTGCAGAAGGATTTGGGAATTCAGTATTTAAGGAAAGAAGGTGTGCAGGGAAATAATGAAGTGAGGCGTGAAGGATGAAGCAAAGGGTTACATTCTTCTGAAGCTCTAAGTAGTGCACAGTAAATTACATTTTACATAAGGTACGGTGAACATAAGAAAAGGAAGTAGAAGAAATAATCAATTTTGGGTCTTCTTAGAATAGGCAGAAGGGTGATTGATCGTCTCTTATCTCCTTATTCTGCTGTCTGTGGAAATAAGATTGTCAGGTGTGAAACAGAGCTCAGGTTCAAGAATTTATTTAAACCTAGTCCTATGGTTACATAGGTATATATGCACGGTTTTGTAGGAGGTTACATATTTTCAAAGGTTTAGGGCTGAAGGAAATGAGAAATATTTTATCCCAAAATACATTTCTTTGACTTATTTTGAGATGGATCCCCGCAGACAGAAATAATTCTGCAAAGTTGTCTCTTATGGAGGGAAATTTGCATCCTTAGAGAATCTTTATTAATGTAGCCAGGTCCTCCTTCCCATCTAGGAAAGACTAACTGACAGTCTGACACCTTCAAAGGTCTGAACAGAAACATTTACCATCTGTTCTCTCTGAGGGCCGTTACCCCTGAGGATTTATCTGCATAACAAGACCACCTTTGCTAGCCATGTTTCCATTCTCCATGATGTAATGTTTCATGCTAATAAAACAAAAAAACAAAACCCAAAAAACTCTGTACTCCATTGAGGATTTGAGTCTGGGAAGAGAATGGCAGGGCTTCGTGACTTAGTTCCCAGGCTTGGTTCCCCCTTTGGCATAATGAATTTTGAGGTCCTGAGATTTTATTTCTACTTCACTCTGAATAGCCTAAAATGTTATTAAATATTTGAGGCCTAAAATTGTTTAACCTCAGACAATTTTTTTTTTTTTTAATGCTAGATTGAAGAACCTGAAGGAGTGAAGATTCTTAGATTTTCTAGTCCTATTTTTTACGGCAATGTTGATGGTTTTAAAAAATCTATCAAGTCCACAGTAAGTACTTTATCCCTAGAAGTTTGGTTTCTAACCTCTTTGGAGACTTCTTTCATTCTACTAGTGTTTATTAGACTCCAACTGGGACTAAGGTCCTATTCCCTATTCCCTTTGTGTAGGGGATTAAGAATTGTAACATAACGTCCTTGCCCTCAAATAATTTACAGTCTATTTGGAGATGGGAAAAGCACACATGAGCTGGGCCGTGTGGCTTACGCCTGTGATCCCAGCACTTTGGGAGGCTGAGGTGGGAGGATCATTTGAGGCCAGGAGTTGGAGGTTAGAGTGAGCTATAATCATGCCATTGTAGTCTAGGCTATGCGACAGAGAGAGAGACTTCGTCTCAAAAGAAGAAAAGAAAAGAAAAAACACATACAATAAAATTCAGGTAGCAATAACTATGTCAGACAAAAACATCCAGACAGAATTTGAGTAAATTCCGAATACATAGCATGGACAGTAAGTGTTAAGAATTCACTCTTTTGGCTCGGTGCCCGTAGCTCAGTGAGTAAGGCACCAGCCACCTACACTGAGGCTGGCGGGGTCGAGCCTGGCCCAGGCCTGCTAAACCACAATGACAACTGCAATCAAAAAATTGCCAGGCATTGTGGCAGGCACCTGTAGCTACTTGGGAGACTGAGGCAAGAGAATCGTTGAAGCCCAAGAGTTTGAGGTTGCTGTGAGCTGTGATGCCATAGCACTCTACTCAGGGCAACAGACTCTGTCTCAAAAAAAAAAAAAAAAAAGAATTCACTCTTTTTGTTAAGAACTCCATTGTTTAAAATGGCATCATATGGGTGGCACCTGTGGCTCAGTGAGTAGGGCACTGGCCCTATATACCGAGGGTGGCGGGTTCAAACCCAGCCCCAGCCAACCTGCAACAAAAAATAGCCAGGCGTTGTGGTGGGCACCCGTAGTCCCAGCTACTCAGGAGGCTGAGGCAAGAGAATCGCCTAAGCCCAAGAGCTGGAGGTTGCTGTGAGCTGTGATGCCACAGCACTCTACGGAAGATGACAAAGTGAGACTCTGTCTGGCAGCATAAGTGATGCTGGTTCATCAAATAACGTTAATTGGACTAATCAGACTTTGTGTGGCGATTGGCAGACAGAAATAGATTGTGTCAGGTATTTGGGAACTATGTGAGTTGAGAGAAGACAGGGACGTAGGCTGTGGGGGAGGGTTGCCCAGGGGGGACAGAGAGTAAAAAGTTACCACACTGGCGGAGCAGGAAGTTCTGGTCTTGGCCCCCCTGCTGTGCTTCATGCCTGGCGTCTGCCTCAGGTCGGTGTTTCCCTAGGTGATTCTCAGGGCAAACTGATTCAGAGGAATGTTCACGGATTTTGCAATAAGAAAAAGGCACAGTGATGTCAGGGAAACTTGGAAAACACAGACTTAAAGGTCATTTTTGCTGTTTTGTCTCTTACTGTCTCGGAGTCTTTAGGATGACACTCTGGTACCCGAGTCTCTGGGTGGAGTGGAGGGCGATCTATTCCATCAGACCTCACTTTTTTTTTTTTTTTTGGTGGGATGTCTCAAGGACTAATATCCTTTCAGAACATTTCCAGACAATTGCTGTTAACAAGTATTAGGCATCAGGCATTTTAAGTAACTTGACATTTATTTCTAAAGGTTGGATTTGACGCCATTAGAGTATATAACAAGAGGTTGAAAGCACTGAGGAAAATACAGAAACTCGTAAAAAACGGACAATTAAGGGCGACAAAGGTGAGACAGCTTTCATTTCCCTCTTGAAATGTTTTCCTTGTGCTGGTGCAAGCTGTTAGATGGTCTAATGTTAAATCTGTCCCCTTTGGCATCCAGATGTGTACAAGCAGGTGTCAACATGTGTGTCAGAGAACAGCTAAGCCATTCTTGTAGGCAAGAGGGAACAAGATGAAAACATCAGGGCTCCCTGGTAAAACAAGGTGTAATTTTTTTTCCCCATCATGAATAACATCTGTATTATTTTTCATAACTTATTTTTACTGAAAGGGAAAAATTAAGTCCAAATTCATGCCAGCAAATTCCAATAGAAGGCAGTAAATTCACAAACTTTTAGAGCTACTAACTTTTAATCAGATTCCCCTGCAAATGTATTTCTTGGCAAAGCTCCACTATTTTCCAGAAATCAGGAGTCTCCTGGCTCTTCTGTTCTTCCACTTTCCTTCCTAGAAAACATCAAAGTTTGGGCTGAGATAATTCTCATTGGATAAGAGTTCGTCCCCTTGATGTTTTGTTTATGAAGGAACAATGTGTGTAAGACTTTTAAAGTAAGTTGAGCTAAATGGTGGAAAAGACATTTCAAATCTCTGGCAATTAAGTCGGTACTATTTTTTTTGTCGTTTAGAATGGCATCATAAGTGATGCTGGTTCATCCAATAATGCTTTCGAGCCTGATGAAGATATCGAAGATCCGGAAGAACTTGATATCCCAACCAAGGAAATAGAGATTCAAGTGGATTGGAACTCTGAGCTTCCAGTCAAAGTGAATGTTCCCAAAGTGCCAATCCACAGCCTCGTGCTTGATTGTGGAGCAATATCTTTCCTGGACGTTGTTGGAGTGAGGTCACTGCGAGTGGTAAGGTTCTTTTCAGGATTACAGATTGGAGCTTTGGCAACAGTGAAACGAAATGGGTTCTCCACTCTTGCAGAAAAGCAAATACACGGGCTCTGTCATTTTTCTAGGTGGATGTTTTTGCAATCAAGTGTAATATTTTAAAGCATAAGCTCTGGAGCCAGACTGCCGGGGGTGGGGTGGGGGAAATCCTGGCTCCGCTATTTACTAGCAGTGTGAGCATGCAGAAGTTGCTGAATCTGTCTGGACCTCAATTTCTCAATTTCAGAAGGTGATGACGGTGCCTCCCTCATAGGCACTTCTAGATTAATAAGGAGTGTAGAAGAGTATCTGACACACAGACATACCTCAGCAAATATTAGCATTTACTGTGTTTTATGTTGCTGAGAATGGAAGATGGAACATGAAAAGCAGAAAAAATGAGCAAAAGTTCGTGATGTTACATTTCTATTTGTCACGTGAAAACCACCCGGGAAAGGAAAACCATGTACACGGTAGAACTGGGAAAACCAGGAATTATTAAGAAGTTAGAGTAGGAAGCAGTCAGGCATCTATCCAGGACGTCAAAGCAGAGCTGAGAAGCATACACGACAGAAACATTCATGATCAAGAACTAGTTATGCAGACTCGGCGCCTGTAGCACAGTGGTTACAGCACCAGCCATAGACACCGAGGCTGGCGGGTTCAAAACTGGCCTGGGCCTGCCTAACAACAATGACAACTACAACAAAAAAATAGTCGGACATTGTGGCAGGCACAGCAGGCCCAGCTACTGAGGAGGCTGAGGCAAGAGAGTGGCTTAAGCCCAAGGGTTTGAGGTTGCTGTAAGCTGTGATGCCACAGTACTCTAATGAGGGTGACATAGTAAGACTCTGTGTTAAAAAGAAAAAAAGAACTAGTTATGCGGGCTCAAGCTCAGGACTTCTTTGAACAAAAGAAAGAAACTAGTGATGAAGTAGCCACGGTTTCTACCCTCCTGGGACTAGTCTAGAGGGGAGGCAAACATTTAATAATCTGATAAATAACCACTGTGTATTTATTTATTTATTTATTTTTGTCACACTCGGTAGAGTGCCATGGCATTATAGCTCACAGCAACCTCAAACTTATGAGCTTAAGTAATTCTCTTGCCTCAGTTTCCCAAGTGCCTAAGACTACAAGAGCCTGCCACAATGCCAGCAAGTTTTCTTATTTTTAGCAGAGACCAAGTCTACTCTTTCTTAGTCGGCTCTTGATCTCAGGCAATCCATCCGCCTCGGCCTACAAGAATGCTAGGATTACAGGCATGAGCCACCATGCCTGGCCTAAATAACCACTGTAATAAGTGCCCCAAAGCAGATTAAATAGCAGAGCATCCCAAGAGCTAAAATTGAGTGAAGGTCAAATTTAATTTGAGTAAATTTGATTTCAGGTAGGTGTGAGAGAGTCAGGCAGAAAAGCAAGCAGGTTCAGGGAACCAGCAATTAGATGTAATAATACAAAAGAGCCTCCTGAAGTTTAACTTAGCCCAGGGCTTCTTGGCTACCTCTGTAAGGGTGGGAAATGATTCCAGGATGTGGGTACTAGGTATGTAAGGTGGAGAAGTGATTATACTTGGCAAGAGTATAAGAAAATGCTGACAGGTTCTGTTCCAGGTCTCTTAGCAGACCTGGTTATTAGCTCATTTGAAAATACAGCCTTGTTCTTTGTTGTGCATTTTACTCTAGGCGTTGGCATAAATCTTTTAAGGATCATATTGGCCAAATAGTTAATGAATTACCTTTGGGGAGAGTCTTAACATATTTAGTGTCAGGGTATTTCCCATACTTCACAAGTACTTGCTTTCACATATTATAATGACAATTATGAAAACTAAAGAAGACTCTAAACTTTATACTGGAATAGAGGTCTTGATTTGTTTTCCTCCACAAATTTCAAGACCTGTTTTTTTTTTTTATGGCCCATAAGTCTTGTGTCTTGACTTTTTAAAACTAACCTTTTAATTTTAAGATCATTAAAAATTCACACAGAGTTGTAAAGAACAGACTGGGCACAATGGCCAAGGTGAGAGGATCACCTGAGGCCAGGATTTCAAGAGCAACCTAGGCAATACAGTGAGACTTTGTCTCCACAAAAAAATTACAACAAAAAACTAACCAGGCATCGGGGAATGTGCCTGTAGTCCCAGCTACTTGGGAGACTGAGGCAGGAGGATCTCTTGAGCCTAGCAATTTGAGGCTGAGGCTGTAGTGAGCTGTGACTGCACTGCTACACTCCAGGCTAGGTGACAGAGTGAGACCCTGTCCCAAATAAAATAAGATTAAACTAACTAGTAGAGAGATTCTATGTATCCATTACCAAGTTTCTCCCAATCAATTAGTGACATCTTGTAAAGCTATAGTATAAAATCACAATCAGGATACTGACGTTGATACATTTAAAATAGAGGCCTTGATTTTTGTGTCATTCCTTTTATTCTGAAGCTGATGTGTATATCCACACCCGTATCTCTTCTCGCAAAGACTTAAATTCATGCTCTTTTCTCCAATCAGCATGAGCTAATAGGGAAGCCTCTTACATTCCCTTCTTTTCTTCCACAAATGTTTTTTGAGCACCTCTGTGCTTTGGTGTGTTGGGCGATGGAGCACTGAGTGTGGACATCTTGAGACGTCTTTTCATTCCTAATCATACCATTACCATAGGCAGACCTATGGCTTTCCAATAATAAATGTTCCTCAGAGTCCTGATTAACCATGCAAGTATTTCTCCTGAGCAGGTAGATGAATTCTATTGAATTAAGGGCAGATAGAGTTATTCATTGTTACAAATGCTCCTTTTTTATTTTTAGATTGTCAAAGAGTTCCAAAGAATTGATGTGAATGTGTACTTTGCGTCCCTTCAAGGTAAATGCATATACCTACCTGTCTATCCAGAAGACGTTCCTCCACACCCTTTCTCCTACCTTGGAATGTGGACATATAATGTGTGAAGGCCTTTTTTTTTCTTTTAAAGATCTCAGTTGGCTTTACTTTTGATTCTAGAATCGGGCAATGCTTCATTCCATAAAATAGAGTGAGTGTTCCAATGAGCTGAGCAGAAGAGGTTGGTCTTATGGACAGAGAAGCGCTGAAGAAAGCAGAAGCAAAGGACAAGAATGTGTCATCAGTCCTTTCAGAGTTACTTGTCTTGTAAGGCTGGGCAGAGAGACAGAACGATAGGAAATTAACTGATTACCAGTAGGTTAGGTCAGGCTGTCTTTTTTTATGTAAGGATCACAGCAGGACGAACTTCATTATTGTGCCAACTAAAGATTTAAACTGGTCTGTTTGGAAGACTGGCTGTTCTCTCTCTTAGAAGGCTAGATAACAACATAGTTTATGTTTGTTGACTTAGAACTTTAGCATAAGAGACAATTTTGATACTTTGCTCTGGTCTGCTGGGGCCCAAAGCAAGAGTTTAGTCCCCAAAATAGCCTTCTGTAATTTTTATTTAATGATCCCCCATTTTAGCGTCATTTTGGGTTTCTGATCTCAACGTGTCACATATAGGTTTTGGTGTCTTCCTCATTATCATGAGTTTCTTTGAGTTTTTCTTGTCCCAAGGCTATGGATCAGGGGGCATAAATGCGAAAAACAGCAGAATTCAGACCTGAGAGGCACTCACAAGTCTTGGGGATCCATGGGGAAGGCAGACTGCCCATTCAAGAGATTAGGGGCGCCTTTCCCTGGGTTCCTCAAAGGGTCTCAGGGTCATCAGCAGTGTCCCTCAGGTTGTTTCATGGGGGCCAGATCTGTCAAAATACAACAAATTTAAAGATCTCAATTGGCTTTATTTGCAATTTTAGAATTGGGCAATATTTCATTCCATAAAGCAAAACAAGCATCCTCCCCTATATTTTTAAACTATTCTTTTGTGTTAGAGGATAAGGTAAAATTCACCATTTTATTATTTTATTTTATTTTTTGAGACTCACTGTCAGAGTCTCACTTTGTCGCCCTCAGTAGAGTGCTGTGGCATCACAGCTCACAGCAACCTCCAGCTCTTGGGCTTAGGTGATTCTCTCGCCTCAGCCTCCTGAGTAGCTACAGGTGCCCGCCACAAATGCCCGGCTATTAAATTTACCATTTTAGTCACTGTTAAGTGTATTATTAAATCAGTGGCATTACTTGTATGCAAAATGTTGTGTGATCATTGCCAACGATCTATTTCCAAAGTTTTTCATCTCTAAAACCAGAAACTGTACACAGTAAGCAGTGACTTTGAGAACATTTTGAACTCAGGAAGATATCGTTTCCAATTAGTGCCATTGATCTGGCAATGTGTGGGAACATATGTCCTGACAATAGTGCCAACTCAAGGGGGTATATTGAGGAGAACAGAGCTGGAGACGACTGGAGTCCCATAGAGCAAAAGGTATCTCCAGGGTCTGTGTCCTGTGTCAGTATATGCACGCATGCACAAAGGGAGGTGCTAGTGCTCAGGCTGAGCTGCTTAGAAGCAAAGCTCGGGAAGCAAATTCTCCAGGGAAGGGCACAGCTGTGAACCATGGCAGCCAGCCTCACAGCAGCTGGAGGATGGGGACGCCAGCCTGGCTAAAGGAGCATGGGCAGACATGAAGGCTGACGACAGCCATCATGGGTAACCATTCTGTGTGCTACTGAAAAAGAAACTCAGTTTAGAGCAGGGTCACATTTTTGGAAATGAGACAAAAAATAAAGAGGAGTTACAAAACCTTAATATTGGTGGATGCTACAAAAAACATCTTTTCCTAGAGACTAAATATTTTCTCTTTCTTTTGAAGATCATGTGATAGAAAAACTGGAGCGATGTGGGTTCTTTGATGATAACATTAGAAAGGACACGTTCTTTCTGACTGTCCACGATGCGATAATTTATCTACAGAATCAGGTGAAATCCCAAGAGGGTCAAGATTCCATCTTAGATACGGTAAATGTTTAAATTTTCTACATATATGTCTTTCCTAACCTATCATGATTCCTGTAAATGGCAAAAATTTCATGAATCTAGGCTTGAGTCCCAGTGTAACTGTTGGATTTTAGGTTATCTGCATAACTTCTTGGAGCCTCAGTTTTTTCATCAGGAATATGGGAGTAAAAACGTTCACTTTGCTGGTGGACATGAAGACTAAATAAGATAGTGTATAGAAAGGACCTGGTAACACCTAGGCATACCAAATAATTGTTTGATATATGAGTTTACTAATTAAAAGTGGGCATAAGCTAGAATGCCTTTTTAGAATATAGGCAGTGTCTGGGTTCTGAACGAGGCTGGTTCTGTAACATTTACCTATTACTTGTAATAGCCTCCATTTGTAAGTCTGAGTTGTATATAAGTTGGATGCTTGTACCTCAGAGACTGTCTGTAGAGCACTGAAATCAGGGGTGATGGCTCATGCCTGTAATTCTAGCACCATGGGAAGCCAAGGCAGGAGGATTGCTCGAGGCCAGGAGTTTGAGACCAGCCTGGACAGCACAGTGAGACTCAATCTCTACAAAAAACAGAAAAAATTAGCTGGGTCTGGTGGCACATGTGTGTACTCCCAGATACTTAGGAGGTCAAGGCAGGTGGATCACTTGAGCCCAGGGCTCCAGAGGTCCTCCTACTTCAGCCGCCCGAGTAACTGGGACTGAGGTGCCTGCCACCATGCCTGGCATTTTTTATAGAGATGGGGTCTTGTTAAGTTGCCCAGGCTGGTCTCAAACACCTGGCCTCAAGTGATCTTCCTGCCTCAGTCTCCCAAAGTGCTGGGATAACAGGCATGAGCCACTGTGCCAGGCTCAGTCTCTTTCTACCCAATTTTTAAATTCTGTAATTCATAGGTAACAATAAAGCAGGATCACACAAAATATCTAAAAAAGACTCTACAGGCTCGGCGCCTGGGGCTCAACAAGCTAAGGCACCAGCCACGTACACCTGAGCTAGCAGGTTCGAATCCAGCCTGGGCCCTCCAAGCAACAATGACGGCTGCAACCAAAAAATGGCCGGGTGTTGTGGTGGGTGCCTGTAGTCCCAGCTACTTGGGAGGTGGAGGCAGGAGACTCGCTTGAGCCCAGGAATTGGAGGTTGCTGTGAGCTGTGATGCCATAGCACTCTACACAGGGTG
>CAUYON010211303.1:0-26746 GCA_963573935.1 Arctocebus calabarensis | reverse complement strand
TACTGCTTTCTTTATTATCAAGTCTAAAGATGCATTTTCAATGCTCATTCTCTTTGTGCTATCTACAACATTTTAAGATGTTTACTACCTCCTCAACATTGAAATTATTTTCCCTAACAACTTTGTTTGCAGACATGTTATACAATGTATGTCTACTTTCACATGAGCACCAAACTCAAGTGAAGCACCAAACTCAAGAGCGCTATTGTGTAGGATAGAACATGGGGATAAAAATGCTAGGTGCTCAGGACACAATAATCTGGGAAAAAGCCAAGCATCACTGCTGGCCCTGAGCACTAAAAACAATACTCAGTATACACAGCATGTCTTTGAAGCTTGCTACTAGACTGTGCGGTTTTTTCTCATGCCTGAGGTTTCAATAAAGACCTGTGAATTTTATTTGTTTTTTTTTTGCAGGAGCTGTGCTGTTATCTCTCCATGCAGAGAGCTTGGGGTTCTGGCTTCCCAGAGTTCCTTAGTTCAGTGCAAAATGGACTGAGTAGATGTTATTAGTTTTGCATCAAGTTGCACCAACACTGCTGAGTAAGCATCAATGTTCTACATCCCTTGATGATAACTCTCCTGATCAGCCCTAAGACAGGGCATCTCCCCCCAGCAAAGTATCACAAAACTGGAAAAACAAACACCACATGTACTTTCTAAAAAATTGGAACTAACCAATGTTTGGAGAATACGCATGAGCTCAGAGTTTGAGACCAGCCTGAGCAAAATGGACATCCTGTCTCTACTAAAAATGGAAAAATTAGAGGGGCACAATGTGGTGGGAACCTGTAGTCCACCTACTCAGGAGGCTGAGAAGGGACTCTAGATGTGTTAGGTTGCTGTGAACTAGGCTGACACCACCACATTCTAGCCGGGAAATAGGGTAAGACTTTGTCTCAAAAAAAAAAGATAAATTCCATTATACTATCTATAAATTTTCCTTAAAAATTAAAATTATGCCTCCTTACTTACACGTAGACTCCTCCTTTTTATATTGAAGGTCCTTCAAATGCAATAGCATTCCATTTGCGTTTCTCTCCTACAAAGTAAAATCTAACCAAACAGGATGGCGCAGTTCTTCCCCAACTGCACTTCATACTTTACATCCTTCACACCTTTGCCCCTGATTTTCAGACTTCTTTGGTTTTAGAGGATGACATTAAAAATCTTACGATCATATTTTGGAAATGATAAACATTCCTCAGATAGAAAAAGTGACTTGTGCAATGCTTCAAATCTAGTTACTTACACAACCTGACTTAAATCTAGGTTTCTTGATTCCAGATCAAATACTTATTACCATCATGATTCTTCCTTCATAAACTTGGAATCGAAACCCCATGTTTCTACCTGTCAAATTTAGTTTTATCTAAATACAATCTAGTCAGCACATGCAATACTCTCTGCGTTTAAATTGATCTGCTTATTTGACCCTGAGCATTTCTTTGTCATGTAATTATTTTCCCTTGCTTTACAATTACTAATGTACATACACATCTGTCTCTCCATTAGATTATGAATCTGAATGCAGTGACATGCCTTGCTTTAACCCTGGGAACGTCTTGCATGATGTTTAATAATAGGTTTCATTCACTGACAAATTGTTTGTTCATTTCTTTTGGGAAAGAAGTTTGGGGAACAATGATGCCAATTGACTTATGACAAAAACTTTCTCTCTACTTAAAACTTAAGAAGATTAGTCCATATCACAAAATCCCAAAACTACAGATATTGGCATGGATGTAGAGAAAAGGGAACACTTCTGTGCTGCTGGTGGGAAGACAAACTAATACGTTCCTTTTGAGAAGATGTTTGGAGATCACTTAGGGATCTAAAAATAGACCTGACATTTGATCCTGCAATTCCTCTACTAGATATATATGCAGAAGACAAAAAAATCACAAAGATGTTTGCACCTGAATGTTTATTGCAGCCCAATTCACAATTGCTAAGTCATGAAGAAGCCCCAGTGCCCATCGACCCATGAAAGGACTAATAAATTGTGGTATTGGTACACCATGGAATATTATGCAGTCTTAAACAAAAGATGGAGACTTTACATCTTTGGTTTACACAGATGGAGCTGGAACATATTCTTCTTAGCAAAGTATCTCAAGAATGGAAGAGAAATAAATAGCCAGTGTCTCAGTCCTACTATGAAACCAATATATAAGAACCCACACTTCCATATGAAAACTATAACCCAACTATAGGCGGGGCAGGGGAAGGTAGGGGGAGAATAGCTGGAGGGAGGGTAATTGGTGGGACCATACCTATGGTACATTTTATAAGGATACATGTTAAATCTACTAAGTGTAGAGTATAAATGCCTTAACACAATAACTAAGAAAATGCACTGAAGGCTATGTTAACCAGTTTGATGAAAGTATTTCTAATAGTATATAAAACCAGCATGTTGTACCCATAATTGCATTAATGTACACAGCTATGATTTAATTAAAAAAATAGAAGTACTGGTTCTATCTAATGACTTGAATCATATGGTCAGGACTTCTCAGAAAAAGTATTAAAAAATGTAATATTTTAACTGATTTCCTTCATAAAAATTTAAAGATATTAGTCTGGTGATGCACAGATATTTAAGAACCTTATATTCAAAAGAATTAAATAAAACGACAAAGCAGTAGACCCTGGTGAGCTATATTCCTGTAGCAAAATTGTCTAGGAACATGGTTGGGCTGCATCCTCAGTCATTTTTCTATTTAATAAATAATTCAGTTTTTTTCATACTGTATTACATTGGCAATGCTTGTTTAATGGACTGAAGCTAATGAAAATCAAAGCCATAAATGTGTCAACTCTGATCTTTAAGTTCTTACATTACTTGAAATTCTCCAACTCCTTGGAATAGGCTTTTCCAGGGATTCTTTAAATCGGGATAAGTTAGTCACTTTGTGAGATAGATAAAAGATGAAAGATTGTTCAAAGCAGAGGGTTGTATCATTTAGTTCTAATGATCCCTTCCACAGAGTTCATGGACACCCAGAATCATATCTGCCTCAGGAAAAGCCAAACTCATTTTGGTCACATCATATTATTTTTTTCACACATAATCTGTTTCCTGGAAGAATTCAAAAATTAGAATTCCTAATCAATATAAAGAGTCTTCAAGGAGGTATAAAGAACATGAGACATGCTAGAAAACTGGAGAGAGGCAATTGTTTGAAATTTCATGAATTACAGATTTGTGAGCTCAAAAAGCCTGTTCAAAATTAACTCAGAAAAGAAGCAGTGAATTTTGAGAGCCGGAACAGTTTTACTGAAAGCACATTATATCAGATTCATTTAGTTTTCCACTTTAAACATGTTATTAGATTTATATATGTCACAAAAAAGTATCAGATTTCCAGTGTGCAATTTAACAAATTTTATTTAAAGAAGAGTTTCTACGTACTCTATGCAGTTGTGGATTAATAACCAAACAGTATACTTAAAGAGTATTTATTACTGGAGTACTGTCAACCTCAAAGGCAGTCCTTGACACTACGACAGCAATATTTTTATCATAATTTGTATGACACTGAAAAAGATATATGCTCAGGAATTCAGTGTGCCAGATGTAAAAACGAGGGTGACTATGTTAGATGACAAAATAAAAATCTTAAAAGCCTGAGCAATGAACTGAATCTAATGCTGTGAACATTAATAGGAATAAATGAATTTTACCAGGGCAACTTTTTAAAAGATAACTCTTCAAGTTAAAGTGAGACACAGATGTGTAAAGACATAATCATGGTAATAAACAGTAAGCTCAATTTTAACCCACCTTGCCAGGTAGCTGCAAAAACAGCTAGTATGAATTTAGTTTATTATACTAAGTATAGAAGTGACCAGACGAAGAGGTGTGAGCTTATCCCTTCTCTGCCTTGCAGTATTACAGTTGATTATAGGTGTTGTACTTTGCAAGACAGAAAAGTCAATGAGAATGACCAAGGTGTTAGAAAGATTGAAAAACAAGCCATGCGAGAAATAGTCAAAGGAATTAGGGAGGTTAGCTTTAGAAAGGTAAACATCTGGAGTAGAACTGCTAGCAGTTCTAAAATGTTTAAAGAAATTTTGTACGAAGCAGGAAATGAAGAAGTTAAAAAACAATGTTGGGCCAGGTCAACTTGTAACAGCAAAGTGGGAGGTTATCTTTGTACTTGGATTTAAGGACAGTGCCAAGCACTTGTTGAGTTTTGATACATTTCTGTTAAATAAAGATTTTAATAAAGGAAGAGGAAAAATATTCAGGGGAAGTGAGTCACTGATTTTGTCATTCTCCTAGAGGAGCAGATGGACTGAGAGAAAGATTGTCACAGAGAGCCCTGGCTGACCTTAAAGAATCTACAGTGGTTTGCCCAAATTAATTAAATCAATCACGATAATCCCATACCATACCTTTGGCACTGTTTAGGGATAGACAGCCTAAACCTACCTAGCAAAGATGTTAAGTAAAAAATAAGGCAATCTCTTTGTTAACAATGTATTGGTTCATTAATTATAACAAATCTTCCACGGTTAAACAAAAAACAAAAAAAGGATGAGGGATGAGGAGTACATTGGGAACTCTATTATTAATGCAGTTTTTTTTCTGTAAATCTAAAACAGTTCTAAAATGTTTGAAAAGTACATAAAAAAGAAATATAATTCTAGAGATGTAAGTCAAAAGATGAAATGGCAAATAAGGCTGTTATAGTTTTGGGAAAAATGAGATTGGATGAATTCTTCAAATTATTTTGACTCCATAGTTAGATGCTTATAGAGTGACCAGCAGCAGCAAGCAGCATAAATGACAGAAAATTGTAGCAAATTTTCTAGAACAGCCATCAGTGAAATAGCAGATTCCCAAGGCTTCCTAAGTGTCACATTCTTTGCTCGTACCAATCTAATTCCAGTCAAGCCATTGAACTTCAGATGAAAACTCAGGAAGCTCATCTGACTTGACTAAACTCTGTGGCCTTCCACCTTACATAAGGGGCTGATGTAATGGACTGGGCAGGAACTTGTTTGGAATCAGAAGTTGGGACTTACATTGAGCAAAACACTTCTTTTTATTTTTTTTTTAATTTTTATTTTTTATTAAATCATAGCTGTGTACATTAGTGCAATCATGGGTTACAATGTGTGGGCTTCACCTACAATCTGAATATTTTCATCCAACTGTTTGATATAACTTTCGTGGGATTTTCTCATTTATTGTATGAAAAAATTTGTGTTCTGCACTTAGCAGGTTTCACCTGTCCCTAAATACTTCTTTTTAAAAAGGGAGTTAATTCTGTTTGTAGTACTCAGATACTCTCCTGTTTAAGAAAGTAGAAGACTGTGGGGGGTTGAAGACCTCGCCATCTACTCCATGAACTGGGCACAGTGGCTCATACCTGTAATCCAAGAACCCAGGGAGGCCGAGAAAGGCAAATTACTTTAGTTCAAGAGTTAAAGATCAGCCTAAACAAGCGTGACACCCGTCTCTACTAAAAATAGAAAAATTAGCCAGGTATTATGGCAGGCATCTGCAGGCCCATCTACTTGAGAAGCTGAAGGATGAGAATCAATTGAGCACAAAAATTTGAGGTTGCTGTGAGCTATGATTCCACAACACTCTACCCAAAGCCAGGGCAACATAATGAGACTCTACCGCAAAAAAAAAAAAAAAAAAAAAAAAAAAAAAAAGGCAAAAAGAAAAAGACAAAATGTCTCCTCCTTGATGCTATGTTTGACCCCATTTTAAGTTCAAACTGTCCTTAGCCTGAAGTCATTTTGGAAAGAATTTTGTTATTTCCATCAAACTGCAGCTCTTAGGCAATGGTTTAGTAGTTTACTATTACCATGCACATCATCATTTTACTCAACTTATGTTAAATGCAATGTCTTCAAACAAATGACTCTAACGATGCAATTTCAAACAATAGTTTTGAACCATAGAACCATATTTTGGCATAAGGGTTTCTTTCTTGATATAAGAGAAATTGTTCTATTTTTTGTTTATTGAGAATCAAAATAAAATCTTGCCTGTCAGACGCCAGAAATTCAGATTTCAGAAATATCCTTAATGCAGAAAAAGAATAGAACTCTAAATTTCAATAAAGACAAAGTTTTACCAAACAAGTAATGTAGTTATACATCCAGGAGTATATTTTAATTTCCCATCTAAAAAACAAGTTTTTACTCCAAAATTAAATTTAAATAATTTAGAAATAAAACAAGATGAGCATGAATTTCCTTGTATTTCAGGGTTCTTAAGAGTGGGTTGCCAGATACCCCAGTACGCTTAACTCACAAGAATGAATTAAATAGCTTTCTGCTGTCTTAGAATAAACAACTGATTGTTTGATTATTTATTGCTGGAGGAAAGTTAACCAAATGACTCTGTGTTCCCTAGATATATCTTTAGTTCAAAAAAAATTCAGATCAAATAAAGTATAAAGGCCATTTCTTGGCATAATCATGAAGCTATAAATTTATTCAAAGCTTGCATACATGTGGTTCAATGCTCTTTTGCTTACTGTGGGTTCATTCACCCAAGATAACTAAGAAAAACCAAGTAGTACCCCTAGCCCATTTCTAGTGCTTCCTCAACACATATACACAACACACACACACACACACACACACACACACAAACGCACCCACACAGACATTTTTCATTCTGGTACTATCAGTGACTCAAGCTTTGGAATTTTTTTCAACTTAAACTTCTATCTTCATCTTCTTTAACTGTTGCTTAGAATGATAAGTAATAATAGCTAAATGGAGATGATTATATATTTATCCTTATAATTTACCAGGAAACCCATTGGACCCAAGGATTTATAATTTAAAGGGTAAGGGAGATATCAAAAACTTCAGGTACAAGGAGCATGAAATAGTTAAAGTTGCAGAGACCAACTCAGTGCTCTTAAAGCCCTGCCATTTGAGCAGCCTTCTGTGTGTCAGAACCAGCACATACAATGGTGTTGGGGTCCCACCCAGGGAGCAGAAAAGACTTTTGGAAACTGGTGGTGATCAACTGAAGAAATACAGAGTTAGAAACAGTAGTAAAGAAGGACACATGAGATATAGAGTAGAAATAAAAGTGGGAGTTTAGGGGTCAATTGCCCATTTGTGGGCTTTTGGCAATGGCCCAGGGTGTTTGCTCTGCTCTGATTTTATTGAAGTATATTTGCCCAGAGGTTAAGATGAGGGAGGGAACAAAGACACCAGCAGTTTTTCTGACTGAGCATATCAGCTCCTATTGTTATCATTAACAACCCTAAGGGTAGCCTTCAGAAGTCTGAAATCTGGGCAGTGCCCATGGCTCAAAGGAGTAGGGCACTGGCCCCATAAGCCAGAGGTGATGGGTTCAAATCTAGCCCTGGCCAAAAACTGCCAAAAAAAAAAAAAAAGGAAAGAAAGAAAGAAAATCTGAATTCTGAGCCTTGTATTGGTGAGAGCCTACTGCTTGAGATCACACACACAAATTTCTAGGGAAGTGTTAAATTCCACTAGTTCTCTGTGGACTAAAACAACACCAGTGTTAATTTCCTCTGGAAAATCTTTTCCTCTGGAGCATCTTGCTCCATCACCACCACTGAGGATCTTCCTCTGTGATAAGGGATATAAGCTCTTCTGCCCATCTATCAGGTCTCAAGCTACTCCCTTGATCTCTGACCCAGGCAAATGCAAATCTCCACAGTGGGTATCTGCTTTGCCTATTTAATGGGCAGAAAAATTCCCTACAAGGTGTATCTTTTTCTAGAACTTGCCACAGTCTTTTCTATGGCCATTATTTTCCTCAGTGTGTTCACAGACCAAGCAGGAACTTTGTAAGCTGTATTTCCAACAGGCTAGAATTTCAGGAAAGACAAAAAGCTTGCTAGCTTAAATGTGAACTAGCTTACATTTTTGTTCCAAATTTCTCAGCTTACTTTTTAATTTTCCTCTTTTTTTAGGGTGCTTTCCCTTGCCTAGAATGAGGTCTTCTGTCCCATTCTCCCAGGCCCATGGGGCTTGGAGATGGGAATAGGGTTTTCTCTCACATAAGGCAAAATGTTAAAATATTTATTTCTCTAGTTACTTTTATTTTGTGACCTCTGATTTTTACATCACTTTCATCCAGTCGTTGTTTTGTTCTCTGCCATGATGTTGGTGGGGCACAATAGAGTGAGCTGCTTGTTCTCACCCCCTAGCATCATTCAGTGATGTCTTTACATTCAGCCTTACCCTTAAGTAGAAAAGATAATAGTCAGAAATATAAAAAAAACAGGTGTTCCCCCAAATACTCTTTCTAATCCACATTATATTTTCAATCCAAGTTATATTTTCAGAAAAGGAGATATTCTATGTTATGATGTGATATTGAGCATAAATTTTAAAATATTTGAAATGTCCATGACATAGTAACATACAACCCTCACTATGATGATAAAAAACTCACCAAATAATTAGTGAATTACAGCAAAGGTAGGTGAGAGTGAATAAATTCATTAAATTTAATTAAGAATTAAATATCTCAAATTATGTCTTCATCCAAACTACAAACTTCCAAGGGGCAAATAGAGCTAATACTGGTTTTATACTCTTACATACATTGGACATAGCTGTCTCCATACATTTTGATTAACATGAATGACCAAATTATTTTTTATATTATAAATAAAGTAAGTAAAATGACTGGTTCACATAAGAATATTTTTATTCTTAGGATGAACAATAGTACAAAAGAATTTAATACATGTTTAGAAATTGGTCCTTGTGTCCTCAGTCATGTAGATAAGTAATATAAGTCAGTCATTTATTATATGTGACCTAATGAATTCCAAAAGACTGAATCCCCTTAATGTAATAAATTCATTTTCTTGTCTGACAAGAGAACTGAAAGTCCAGAAACAGAAGCCCTTTGTTCTCTTGTCAACATGGAATATAATGTTCTTTTGGAGTGCTTAAAACAATATTTATGTCTTCAAATTTGTATAATATGCTTTAAGAAGAAAGTCAAGTTAGCTATTTATTAATCATAGCTGAGAGCCCTCTTGCTAGGGAAGCATAGGTATTTCTTATAAACAAATGCAAACTATGGGGAAAACAGTGATGTTTTGCCCTCAGTTTAGATGTTACTACTCCGTGGTGACTCAGTGAACTCATATTTGCTAGTGAATAAGTGTAGAGATAGTTAAATGTAACGATAAATATTAATAAAAAATTGGAGGTAATGCCTGATATAATGGTGCTATTCAGTTGCCATCTCCCCAGTAGTTCATAAAATGGCCCAATCAAAACTTCTCATTTTGTTATTGTTATGCCCAGTCCTCAAAATCCCGAAAGACCATCAGGGAGCCAAGTCTGATGCAAAAGCAAAAGGGCCCTTTTATTCAAGCTCGAACCTGGTCTCTCAGGGACTCTGAAACAGGGGATCCGGGCTAAGAGCCCCGACTCCCGGGTTACAGGGGTTTTTATTGTGGTTACAAAATGGGTTCAGGGTTTCCAACTTTAGCAAGCATGGGGTTGGCTGACCTACTTCTTATGCTGCCCTATTGGCTAAGCCGGGGTCTGGCGGTTAACTGGGATTTGGGAGACTTTCCTGCTAAGACTTAATTGGTTAGAGTCAGGGTGCAGGTGTTTGAGGTGTTTCTCTGAATCTAAGGCAGTAGGTTAAGGGGATCTAAGATGGTGGTGGGTTACAAAATGGAGTTACACCTGTCCTCTAATTCCCCCCTTGGCTTGACACTCTAAGGGCCAAATCATGGGACCTGGGTTAATTCTATTCCTTCTGATGACAGAGGTTTGTACTGGCCTTTTATGACTAGTAATTGTACTGCTTCTGCATGTTCTCTGATGAATGTGAGAAGTTTGTTTATAATACAGGGACCTATAGTTAGGAGCAGTAGGAATATTACTAAGGGACCACTAGGGCAGATATTAAAGCTGTTAGCCAGTGGGACCAGTTAAAAAGAGACTTGTACCAGCTTTGGGATTTTTCTCTTTATAGCTTCCATTTCTGTAGTCCTTCTCTAACAAGTGCCATAGATTCTTTTACTACTCTTGAGTGATCAACATAGAAACATCATTCTTCCCCTAAGGCTTCCCACAATCCTCCTTGTTGTAGAAATATCAGATCTAAGCCTCTTCTATTTTGTAGGACTACTTCTGAGAGGGATGTTAGGGAGTCCTGTAAGTGGGAAAGAGATTTTTCTATTCTTTCAATGTCTAAATCTATTCCTGCTCTTAAGGCACCATAATTTTTATTTTGTAAGATCAATGAGGAGATTCCTATCCCTGCCCTGGCTAATCCTAATCCTAATATGACAGAAAGCATGATAGCCATGATGGGCTCTCTCTTTTCCTGGACAAGGAACCCAGTCTGGTGCGCTCCCTCCTATTACTGATTTTTTATTATGGTAAAGCAATCTGGGGATGAGTTTCACTAATATACAAAAGTCACGGGTCTGGTTTATGCTTAAGGCATGGATATAGGGGGCCTGTCCAGTAGAGCACGCCCACCAGGTGTCAATGGGGGGAATGAGATACCCTGTCCCAACCCAAACATAAATTGTGCTACATAAATGTTGATAACTGGGAGTTACGGGCCCTATACAGGTTCCTTGCCCTGTGACAGACTGGAGGGTGAGTGATGGTTGGCCTTGCTGTTGCCAGCAGCAGGCACTTCTTGAGAGGTGCTTGGGATGTTGCCTTGGAGGGCAAAGCAATCGTAGTATGGGAGCTTTACATCAAGGCACAGCCAACAGTACTGGGTTAGGTCTGGTCTAGATGAATTTAGCACCTGGTAGGTTTTGGTGAGAAGGTTCCAAATAGAATTAGGATAGGGGTTGCTTGGGCTAATGGTGGTGTCCGCTGGCGAGGTTCTCTTTGGCACTGGTCTTGGTCTGTCCTGGGCTTGAGGTGGCACTAAGATTGAGTTAGGTTCAACTGCTTTGGGGGGTCTGATGGCTATGTATAGTACTTTGGGGGTGAAGAGCCCTCCCTTGTCCCGGTACCCTAATCAGACCCTGTCATATAATCAGATGCCCCAGGTCTTTCCAGACTCCCACCGGGTAGCCACGTGACCTGTGGAAGTAAAGTTTATGCTTACTAGGTCACCTACTTTTCTCCTGACAATTATGAAATCTCCTTCTCTGGGGGCACTCCACCAGATTTGGCCTGTTGAAACACAGCCCCAGGATTGATAGAGGTAATACTGCTCTCCTCCACACTTATTACCCAGGGACCTGGACATACATAGTAATATTCTTTTCTAATGCTATGCCCAGCGGTATTTGCAAGGTCATCTATGTCTACCAGGAGCTCAGGGAACCACATGCCTTGTGGGTGGATACTCGAAGTTTGGTTTAAAACAGTTCCTGAGCTAGTGCTGATGATTTGCCAGGTGATATTTAGGGATTGATGTGGGCTCGGGGAGGAAGTACATACAGTCAACAGTAGCATCAGGCAGGCGATGATGAACGTGTAAGCTTAAGTTTAAAGGGATTGTCTTTGTTTCGCTGGCTTTTCCTTTGCGGGGTGAAGTCCTCTGTGATGGTGAGGGGGTCTGCAAGCCTGGCCTGAGTGTGGTGGATCCAGAAGATGATGCCACTTTGAGAGCAGTGGGGGCTTACACAACGTAAGGTCCTTTCCACTGAGGCTCCAGTGTCTCTTGGTGGTGTCTTTTCACAAGCACCCAGTCCCCAGGCTGGAACTTATGTGGTTCTGGAATGGGGCTGGCTGTGTAGGTGGCCTGCAGTTAGTCCCAGTTCTGTTTCTGTACCTGCTGGTAACACCAGAGGGAGAGGAGAAAGTCTTTGTCACATGCCTCTCTTATCATATCTAAGTGGGTATTCAGGATGATGGGGGCGGGGGGTTCCATAGAGAATTTCATACGGTGTAAGCCTTAGGGTATAAGGGAGTTCCTGACCCTATATAGTGCGAAGGGGAGGAGAGTCACCCAGTCCCTGCCAGACTCTAGGATTAATTTGGTTAAGGTCTCTTTTAAGGTCCTATTCATTTTTTCTACCTGGCCTGAGCTCTGGGGTCTGTATATACAATGCAATTTCCAGGTTGTCCCCAGGGCAGCAGCTTCTCCTTTTGTTACCTGTGATACGAAGCATGGGCCATTGTCAGAGCTTATCATGGCAGGCAGTCCATATCTGGGAAGGATATCTTCTAGGAGCCTTTTTTCTATCATTTGAGCAGTTTCATGCTTTGTGGGGGAAGGCTTCAACCCATTCAGAGAAGGTATCTACAAAAACTAGGAGATACTTGCACTCATATTTCCCTGGTTTAACTTCTGTGAAGTCCACCTCCCAATCTGCATCAGGTTTGGTCCCTCGTTCTCAGCTTCCCTGGGTAGTAGATACACTCTTGGCATTTGTGAGCTGGCAGGCTTTGTAAGCACCTACTATTTGATCAACTTTAGCATCTAGGTTCTGAATTTTAATTTTAGCATGGCAGACCAGATCTTTCAGTCTTCTATTTCCTAGATGAGTTGCTTGATGCATGCGCTGTAATATTTCTAATCCTAGTTGTGCTGGGAGGATAATCTTGTCATCAGCCGTACATCACCACTCACCATGTTGCAGGGACCACTCTCCTTTCACAGGAGGGATATGAGCTTGAGTAATGGTGTGGATCAAAGCCAGGGTTTCTGGAGTGTAATTGGGTTTCTCAGGCAACATTGGGGACCCAGGATCAGGCAGGCTGATGGTGAGGGCTGGAGTAGCACTAAGTGCTGCATCTTTGGCAGCCTCGTCTACCAGGTGATTGCCCTTGGCCATGGGAGTAGAAGGTTTTTGGTGCCCTGAACAGTGAATGATGGCTATTTTCTTAGGTTACCAGACAGTAGCTAAGAGATCTAGAATCTCTTGATTATTTTTGATAGTCTTCCCCTCCGCTGTTAGTCAGCCACTTTCCTGGTAGATTGCTGCATGAATGTGAGCAGTGGCAAAAGCATAGCGGCTATCATTGTAGATGTTCACTTGCTTGGCTTTGCCTAGAGTGAGTGCCTTAGTGAGGGCTATGAGCTCTGCCCTCTGAGTTGAAGTTCCAGCTGGGAGAGGTTCCACCCAGGGGATTTCTGACACTAAGACTACCATGGCCCCCGCATACCTCTGTCCATTTTTAATGAAGATGTTCCCATACGTGAACCAGGTCTCCTCTGCGTCTGGCAGTGGTTGGTCTGTTAGGTATTGTTGGATGAAGTGGACTTGGGCTAGAATTTCTGCACACTCATGGAGGGGTGCTTCTGCCTCTGGGTTGAGTAACAGAGTAGCGGGTTGAGGGCATGGTGGGCAGGAACCAGATTCGCAGCAGGTTCAGGAGCAGTCATTGGTAGTGAGTCAGTCTGTGATTGCTCATCCACCTGTCTGGGGGCTATTTTAAGACTCCTTCAATGGCATGAGGGGTTGTTATTAGTAGCTCTTGGCCTCGGGTGAGTTTGTCCGAGTCTTTCATCAGGAAGGCAGTGGCTGCTTTAATGCGCAGATAAGGAGGCCACCCTGCTGCCACTGGGTCCAGCTTCTTAGATAGATATGCAATGGGTCTATTCCATGGTCCCAGAGTCTTGGTCAGCACTCTTTTGGCCACCCCTTTATGCTCATCTACATAGAGATGGAAGGGTTTTGTGATATCAGGGAGGCCTAGGGTGGGGGCTGATAACAGCGCAATTTTCAGTTGCTGAAATGCTTTTTCTTGGTCCTCTGCCCAAGAAAAAGACTGTCCCCCTTTAGTAGCTTCATAAAAGGGCTTAGCAATTTCAGCAATCCAGGGATCCACAGCAGACAAAACCTGGCTGATCCTAGGAATTCTCTAACCTCTCTTTGCAAGGTGGAAGTGGGAATTTTTAGCACAGTTTCTTTCCTAGCTTCAGACAGCCACCTCTGCCCATCTTTCAGAATATAACCCAAGTAACTCACAGTCTGTTGGAAGATCTGATCCTTCTTTGCTGATGCCCTGTACCCGAGATCACCTAGGGTGGCTAGCAGGTCTTTTGTCCCTTGCCTGCAGCTCTGTTCATTGTCTGCTGTGATTAGGATGTCATCCATGTACTGGCGGAGAGTAAGCTGGGGTGCTGTGCACAGGACTCACTCAGGTCATCATGCAGAGCTTCATCGAAGATGGTTGTGAAATTCTTGAATCCTTGCAGCAGTCGGGTCCAGGTCAGCTGTCTGTTCATGCCTCCTTCTGGGTCAGTCCATTCGAAGGCGAACATGGCTTGGCTCTGTGGTGCTAGTGGCAAACTGAAGAATGCATCCTTCAAGTCTAACACGGTGTACCACACCTGGGAGGGAGCTAGGGAGCTTAGGAGTGTGTACGGGTTAGGCACTGTTGGATGTATGTCCATCACCCATTTGTTGACCTCCCTTAAGTCTTGCACAGGATGATAGTCATTGGTGAGGGGCTTTTTGACTGGAAAGAGGAGGGTATTCCATGCTGACTGGCAGGGGATTAGAATCCCTGCTGCCACTTGATGTGTGGTTTGATCCCCTTCTTTGCCTCTGATGACATGGGGTACTGTTTTACACATACTTGGTCAGACAATCAATGTGCCACTAGCCCTACTCCCACTGTCTCTGCCCAAGTGGATGGATGAGAGCGGAGCCATGCACAATGTTGGGACTGACTGTTGGGATTGTACTGGTATCTGGTGGAGTTTATATTCATCTTCTAATCTGACAGTTAGGACTTGGATAGGGCGTCCCTGACTGTCTGTCACTTGGGTGCCATCTTGTTTGAAAGAGATTTGGGGTCCTACTTTACTCAGTAAGTTCCAGCTTAACAGAGGGCAGGAGCAGTCTGGGATTATCATGAATGTGTGGGATACCCGGCCCGTGCCTAAATCGACCATTCTTTGGGTAGTTCATGAGTACTGCTTCAATCCAGTAGCCCCTTGCACCCAAGTCCTTTTAGTTGCTAATTTTCCTTGATCTTTGACTAATACTGAGTGTTCAGCCCCAGTATCTACTAGGAAGGTAATAGGTGTCCCCTCCACCTTGAGGGTTACCCTGGGCTCAGGGTGCGGTTCTGAGCCCTGACTCCACTAATCACCCAAATCCTCTAATTACAGGACTTGGGTGGTGTGGGGAGGTGTCTTACCCCTCCTTTTAAGGTAGTTTTTGGCCCAATGCCCAATTTCTCTGCAGACTGGTCTTTCCTAAATGGCGGGCAGTCTCCCCAGGGTTGCTCCTTACCTCCACTAGCAGCTAGTCTTTTTAACTGGAGCTTCTGCTCTTCTGGAGAGTTGGCCATCAAGGCAAGCAGGATCCTAGCAAGGTCTTGGGTCTGCTTCATCTGGGGTTGAACTTGTTTTTCTTTGGGAGTTTCCTGGTTGTTGTATACCTTCTCAGCAACTGCAAGCAAATCCTACAGGAAGTTTTCAGCTAACCTATCTACTCTTTGGAGTTTTCTCTTGATATCTGGAGCAGACTGATTAACAAAGGCCATTATGACTGCAGCTCTGAACTCTGCCTCTAGGTCAAGGGGCCTTTAAGTGCAGAATACCTCCATGATCCTCTGTAAGAAGACTGCTGGGGACTCATCCTTATCCTGTTGAACATTTCATACCTTGGCCTAATTGGTCGGCTTTTGAGCCACTTTCTGGAGCCCCATCCCATCAGAGTCTGGCGGTAAACCTGGAGCCTCTTCATAACTTCAGGTGTGTTGAAGTCCCAGGTCGGGCGAGTTAGTGGGAAGACACCATCTATTAAAGCCTGGTTAGTGGTAGAGTTCCCATCCTCACCTAAAACAGACTTTTGAGCTTCTGACTAAATTCTTTCTCTTTCCTCTGTAGAAAATAAGACTCGCAACAATTATTGACAGTCATCCCAAGTGGGTTGATGGGTAAAGAGGATAGAGTCTAGGTGGTCAATGAGAGCAGAAGGTTTTTCAGGGAACTTGGGTTTTTGCATTTTCCAATTATATGGATCACTAATGGCAAAGGGCCAGTAGTATAACTCTCACTCCCCATCTTCATTGGCAGGGCCTGCTACACGGAGGGGCAGGACAGTAACGGTGGAGTCAGCAGCCTCCAGGGTGTGCAGCAGTTGTTCACAGTGTGCCCTCTGCCTAGTATAGGGTGGACTAGCCGCTCCTCCAACTACTTCCACCTCTCTTGGAGGGGGTAGCTCTATCTAAGGTGGCAAACTGGTGGGGCAGTAAGGAGGTGGGAAGAGAGTGTCCTGATCCATTGTGCCATTCTCACTTTCCTGGATAACAGGGTAAAGTGGTGCAGAGGGTTTTGGGGGGTTCTTTCTTATAGAGTTTCTTATGGACTGTGAGTACTAGACTCAGCTTCTCCTGTGGTGGTGGCAGGATTGCTTTCAACCATGGGGGTTGGACTTCTAATAGGTCCTGCCAAGTTGTTATGTAAGGGATATGATCAGGGTGGCCGGTCCACATCCGATATACGATGTCTTTAACCTGAAAGATAATTGGGAGGTGAAAAGTTCCTTCAGTGGGCCATCTTATGTTAAAAGTCAGCCATTTGTTCTAGCAAAAATGATTAGTTTATTCCTTTTGACATTAAAACCATATTGCTTGTCCCTGGCTTTATAATCCTGGAAGTGGTCACAAACAAGAGAAAGAGGTGAAGTCTGAGTCTGTCCCATATTGACTGTTGGTCAAAGTCACCCTGTTACAGCCAGCCAAATCAACATGGACAAAAAGCACAAAACACCATACAAAACACCACACACCTCCAGGAGTTCAGAGGCAAAAATGAAAGTAAAACACTGACTTCTTGATGTCATGCAGGAGTGACCCTCCGTGTTCACTCAAAAACACTAAAGGGATTGATTTTGCACAGCGCCCTGGGGGTTCTACATCCCAGGCCAGAGGGGTCAAGTCCCTTTGAATCACAAGCAACATAAAAGACACGGAAGGGATGAGTCCAGACCATGCCCTGGGAGTTTTGCATCCCAGTCTGGGGGAGTCAGAGCCCTAACCAGAGGGGCGGGAATGTCTTCCACTCACAATACTTGGCCCAGCACTGGTACACTACCCCTGGCCGGCAAGCCACCAGCGTGTTCACCTTGATCCTATCGCAGGCCTTCAAATCCTGTAGTGGCTCTCCAGTATGCAACTGGCCCTGCAATGGAACCACTCTCTGGTGTGCATCTAACCCCACTTTCAACTAGGACACACAGACAGTAAGCAAGACAGAAAACTCACTTACTGGCTCTCTGTTTCAGGTCCACAGGGGCCTTAGGGATCCTAGACAAGCCCCCAAATGTTATGCCCAGTCCTCGAAATCCCCAAAGACCACCAGGGAGCCAAGTCTGATGCAAAATCAAAAGAGCCTTTTTATTCAAACTCAAACCTGGTCTCTCAGGAGCTCTGATGCAGCGGATCTGGGCTAAGAGCCCCAACTCCCAGGCTACAGGAGTTTTTATTGTGGTTTTTATTGTGGTTTGGGGTTTCCAACTCTAGCAAGCATGGGGTTGGCTGACCTACTTCTTATGCTGCCCTATTGGCTAAGCCAGGGCCTGGCGGTTAACTGGGATTTGGGGGACTTTCCTGCTAAGACTTAATTGGCTAGAGTCAGGGTGCAGGTGTTTTGAGGTTTTTCTAGGAATCTAAGGTAGTAGGTTCAGGGGATCTAAGATGATGGCAGGTTACAAAATGAAGTTACTCCTGTCCTCTCATTGCCTGGCTTCAAATCATTACTCTAAAAGAACATATGCCCCATACATTTCTTTGTAAGAATTAGCTCCTCTCTATACAGAGATAGACACAATCTCATATATAAACACAGCAGAGAAACTAACACATTACATATTCATCATCCTGGTCCCCTATCTTCTTAGTCTCCTCATAAAAACTACCCTTGCAGGTCCCATCCTCTACATTCTAAGATATACACCTCATTCTCTAAATCCTCAAGGTTTTAATATTTAAATGTTTGGGGAAATCATTTTGGTTCCTAGTAATAAAAGTTAACTCCAGGTTCCTTTAGCAAAAAATGAAGGAATATATTATGAGAAAATGACATTTTATGAGAGACAGAGATAGAAATCTTGGCCTCAGAAAAGACTTGGAATCAAAAATTGAAAAAGCACCAGAAGCCCAAGCCACTTCTTTCTGATCATCTGCTACCTACCTGCTTATTTATATCAACTGTACACAGAAAAAAGAATGCCTCCCCACTCAGTATGTAAAGAATACACATTTACTTCATTAATAGATGTGAGAACTAAAACCTGAATTCCAAACACAACCACCCCATGTATACCTTTGTTCTGGGGTTTAATAGTCACAATAGGAATTAAAATCCACCATGAGTTTTAGAGTGGACATTCAAATTATAACACATTGCTTCTAGGCTTCATTTTATTATCTTTGTGAAGAGTTTGACTCTTCTAGGCTTCATATTATTATCTTCATGATAAGAATTTGACTCTCTCTCCCAGAAAACTGTTTCATATTGCATTGCTTTATCCTGGTGTGATATTATCTCGTACACTGAATCAGATTAATTTACCTGATTCACTAAGATAATTATCCCAAGGGTCATATTCATACCCTATCAAACTGGCTTTTTGTACATCTACCTTTTTGTTCTCCTTGATTCTAGTTTCCTAGATTCACCCACAATGTAAAGGAAAAATTGATAGAGAACTTAAAAACAAACTTTCTGCTAGATTGACAACAAAGAGAAAAATAAAACCACTAAATTTTTTCATGATTGTAACTTTCAAAAATTATGAAATAATAATTTTCTAAGATAATTTAATTTATTCAGACACCAGACAGACACCACTGTCCAAAATACTTTAATCAGTTTTTACCCAAAATAACTATTTTAGTCTGGAATCTCCAGAGAAAGGGAACAGTTATGCATCATTTTGCAGCATGAGTATATTCTGAGACATACATCATTAGGTGATTTCAATACTGTAGGAATGTCATAGAATATACTTCACAAAATTAGACAGTATAGTCTGGGAAACATCTAAGCTATTTGGTGTAGCATTTTCCTCCTGGACTACAAACCTGTTACTTTACTAATGACTATAGGCAACTGTAATATGCTGTTAAGTACTTGTATATCTAAATGTATGTAAATATAGAATAAGATACAGTAAAAAGACAGTATTATAATCTTATAACCCCACTGTCATGTGCAGTCTATCACTGGATAAAACACTGTTAATGCTGTTCATGATTGTATGAATCATATAATACAGATGTGAGGGAGATTTCATAAATGGAATTGCTTCATGGGTTTATGGAGGCTGAGAAGTCCTAAGACCTGCAGTAAGCACGTTTTAAACCCAAGAGAACAAATGGTGTAGTCCCAATTGGAGTCCAAAAACCTAGGAACTAGGAAAGCTAACAGTATACATTCCAGTCTGAGTCCAAGTCCATGAGCAGAAAAAAGATTAATGTCTCAGATTAAAGGCAGTCAGCCATAGAGAGCAAATTCTCTCTTATTGCATCTTGCTGTTCCATTTTGGAATTCAATAGATTGAATGGGGCTCACTAACACTGGGGAGAGTAATCTGCTTTGCTCAGTCTACCAATTCTCATATTAATCTCATTTAGAAACATCCTCACAAAAATAACTAGAATATTGTTAGCCAAATATCTAGGCACTCTGTGGCCAGTCAAGATGACATATAAAATTATAATAACTATGACAACAACTATGTTGGTTGTAAAGTATATATACAGTTTTTAAGAGTCATCACTTTAAAAAATTATACCACTGATATTTATTACATCCATCTGTTTACACATTAACATTTCATTTTTCAAGTTCCACTTGATAAAATCCAATAATAATAAAGCTCAGGAATGCCCTTGATCACAATAAGAAGCCAATAAAACTCCCACTCAAGAGTCCATAGAAAAATTAATTTATATTTCCTGAATTAAAGTGTCCAAATTACTGTCTGAGAATGTATCTGACATTAGAGAAGAAAGTGTTTTGGGAATAGCCATGTATGTTCAAAAATGTGAGATGGTCATTTATGACTGTAAAAAGGGGTTACATAATTACATATTTGAAGTTTAGAAAATAGTGAATCTCAGTGTCAAATTGACTAATATTTAATGTGAACTTCATGTTGTCTTGTGTTGATGAAATTAGCTTCCTGTTCTGCCTTTTGGGTCAAACCAATGTTTGCATTCCATGTATTGATTTATGATTTTATGTGTAATTCCTGCTTTCATTAAAGTATACAACCAAACTGTGGTATGGTAACCTTGGGCATATTCTCTCAAAACCTCATGAGGCCTTCACTTGAACGATAAAGAATTTGTCTCATATTAGGGGTGTATACATTGGATACTTTTTCTTCCATTCTAGAGATAACACATTGGAACACTTCATTATTCTTGTTGTGAATTTTAATGTCTTCATTCTTTCTCTCTTTCCTTAAAGTTACATTCCAAAATACCTATTATGGAAGATGTATCTGATTGTTATTCACATAACTATGAGTAATTCTCTGATGCTGGTTGGTACAGATGGCTGAGATCACATTTACTCCGGGAAGCTGCACTATCCTTTAATGATTCACTTAATTTAAGATGGGGTTGAAGAATCATGACAGTCTAATATTTCTCTGCTGTTCTGGGATGGGTTCTAACAGTCCCAGATGGTCTTAATAATCTCTGTTGGGTTTTGTATTCAATGGAAATCCTTTAAAAAAAATTCCCATTCTCCTGCCTTCAGACCTCCTGACGAAATGAAACCACGTTGTCTAGAAGTTAGCTGCCTGATGTGCACAGTCTCTGTGGATCTGAATCATGCAAATGGTCTTGGTCATCTGTGGCATCAATGTCCCCTTTGCTGTGTGCATTCTGGGGCTATGACTTCTGGTCCTCTTGGAAGGGTGCTGATGTTGGAAAGGTAGCCTACAAAAAGAAGTAACCTGAAGAGTAAAGCCTAATAATAATAATATGAAAAACTAGGATTGTGTGCAAAATAAAAATCCAGGTGTAATCTCAAATCAGTCATGCAAGAGACTAGGGTTCATTTCAATATCTCAATTAGTATCAACTTACTATTTGGGCTTCTTAAGTTGATGATCTAAAATGAATGATGTCAAACTTTAAAGGTGTCCTTTGTTCATTGTTTTTTAAGTTAAACTTTTCATTTTGAGATAATGAATGTAGACTCACATGCATTGGCAGGAATACTGCAGAGACCCTGGGTACTCTTTACCCACTTTCCCCCACAGAGTATCTTTTAAAGCTATAGTACAAATATCACAACCAAGATACTGGTATCAGTGCAGTTCAGACTAAGTTTCACGGCATGGGGCCATACTTCCTTTTTGTAGCCAGATCCACTTTCTCTCTAACCCCTGGCAATCACTAATCTATTCTCCGTTTCTATAATTTTGTCATTTCAAGAACATCTTATAAACAAACTCACACAGGAGAAAGATTGCTGTGCCTAAGGATGGGGAGGAAGTTATGAATTCAGGCCATTGCCTGGTGCTGCACCGGGACCTCAGAAAGTCACCTAATCTCATCTGTAGAGTGAGGCAGTTAGGTCTGATGGCCGCAAAGCTCTCTTCTGATTCAAAACCACAATTCTGTGATTTAAATGCCATGACATCTGAATTGCCACAGGTGGACACAGCTGAGGCTTTGGGAATGAGAAGGGTCACTCTAGTCTCTTAGGGACATTTCCTATAATACTCACATCTTTTCTAACAGAGTCACTAGTGAATTCTCTGCTGCCACGTAGATGCTCTTTTTTTGCATATATAGGAACCAGTAGAATATACAGGGATTTTTCTCCCTGCGCCTTCCTTCCTAAGTGGAGCTATAGAAGCTTCTCTGAAACTCACCTAAATAGGAAAAGCATAATATTCTCATCTCCTCTTGTTCTCAGTGAACTCCACAAAGAAGGACACTTGAGTGAGCCACCATGCAGGGACAGCCCTTGACATCCACAGGTCAAGTAGACTTCAGGGTGGAAGCTTGTGAGAAGATGGGTGGTTTGCTTGCTCTCCGCCCAGACAGAAGTTCTACTGTGAGGCCAGCTTCATTGCACCAGTGGCACAGAGGCCCAGGCCCAGAAGCGATTGAATAATCTGCTGTCACTGTCCTGATATTTTAAATAATCTTCTTTTTGAAGTTCTATTTTGCAAGTCAAGTCTATTGGAATAATGGAGGAGGTACATGAGCAGAGGAAATAAGGGCAGTACGTGTGTCTGCTCTGTTCCTTGTCAGCAGAGCCACACGCAGCCTTCCTGATGCCGATGAGGATAGAATTCTGGTAGATCCAGGATGTGTGGAAAGCTGGCAGGACTCAAAGCCAGGGAAAGGTAATGGGGTATTGTATTTATAGCCATTTTAACCAGAACTTGCTTTGAATGCAAACAGAAGGTGATGATGTCCCATAAAACTCAACTGACCCAGGAACTTTATCATATTTTCTTACTGGTGTCACTTCTCTGGAACTCATATTGAGAGTGATGACAGAAAAGGGAAGGTCCCTATAATTCCTGTTCCTTTCTGTTCTTTACTCATCAGTAAATCAAAGGTGAGGTATGTGTGTACCACAAAGTGAAATCAGAGTTTTCACTGATTTGAGTAGTTTTGAGTAGTGTTTCCACTGTTCTGATGAGGAAAAAAATACCTATATGTCATAGTATGAACCATGAAAGAAGAATTATGTAACTTTGGTAATACAGCTCTCAGTTAATACCCTGATATTTTCACTTGAAACAGGTATTCTACAATAAAGATAAATGATAAAATTTATGATAATCAAAACTGTAATTTTTTTTTTACTTAGAACATCACATAAAAAAGAAAATAATCTCTGTGACTAGAATTGAGAGAGACTACAGAAGAAAGAAGAAAGCTTCATATTTTAGTAACTTTAGTGATACTTTTTCACTGTTTTGTACAAGGGGCCCCACATTTTCACTTTGCCTTAAGCCCTACAGATTATGTAGCCAGCCCTGGGTTGTAGGATGGTGGTGAGACGCTGAACACATACAAACAGGGAAAAGCCTCCTTAGATGCACTGGTTGAATTTTTTTCGTTGAAAGAAAGAAAAACCAACTTGGCTAATTTAATAAAAAACATTTCTTTTTGTCTTCCTTTGGGTATTTTATTGGTTGGGGTGGGGGAGAATGGAAGGAAAAGCTGAGAAAACAGATTCAGAAAAGGCAGAAGTCAGGAAAAGTTCTAGGAATCCAGTTTACCAAAAGCAAAAGACAGAGCTATGGGCATCATAGCTGAAGTGAGTTTGTTCCAACTGAGTGTGCAGATCCATTTAGCAGCCTTAGTCTGGAAGAAGAGTTGATTCGGTCCATTCTGGCCTGCCATTTGGCTAGAGGAATACAGATATCCTTGACTCCCAAGACTGTAAGTGGCTCCAGGTTTCCATCAGGTACTCAGAGGAAAGGGTTGGGACGTCAGTATCAGAACCCAACAGTGTCGCTTTTGCTCATATATATGCAGATGGCAGTCTGCTCATTACCACACACAGTGGGATTTCTCTGATAGTGACGTGGCTGGGTTGGAGGAGAGAACACAGTTCAAAGTTACATTTTCCCTCTCTTTTTCTCACTTTCCATTTCCTATCTTTCATTCTTGTTCCTTCCATACCATATAGCATTGGTTGGAGACACCTGGGTTATCAGACCCATCATTTTGTAGACAGAGGAGTCAAAGGAGCCCCAAGGTGATGGGATCCATGATCTCTAGCCTTGACTTCAGCCTGAAAGATTACAGTATTCTTGCAGTTCCTGGACATACCAGTTCAGGTGACTAGGGTAGAAGACCCAAGAGAGCAAAAATTGGAGCAAAACCTCAGCTAGTGACTAAGAGTTTGCATTTTCTGAGGTCTTTCTGGGGCTCTGTCCATCAGAAGCCACTTGGGATTCAGGGACTTTAGGACTTGGCCACAAAACTTTCGAAGAGACTACAGTGGTTTTAAATTTCCCATTTATAGCCTTGCTCTGAATTTCTTCATGTACCATATTTAAAAATAATATCACTAATGTTTCTTTCTCCAGAAGAACTTGCAAAATGCTTGTCTTAGAGTATTCTTTGTTTTGTTAAGATGGTGCATGAAGATAATAGCAAGAAATGGGCACTTTTGTCCTCAGCATTTCCTTGAATGTGACACATTCCTTAGACTATTGGAGGCATTTTTTGTGGCTTTAAGAATGAGAATTGTTGTAGAAGAAATACAAAGAGAACAAAGAGTCAAATTGAGGGTTTCTGATTTCCAAAATAGGCTACTGGGGTCCAGAGCAAAAAAAAAGTTTTAAAAGGCAAAACTTTTGAGTTAGAAGAGACCAATGGATAGGAAAGGCTTTGAGAAACACAAGGACTTCTCACAAACACACCTGTGTATACCCGTGGATCCATAATATTATATGGAAAAGGGAAGCCAAAAGGTGCAGGTGATCTTGCTCTTAGGGTGTTGTAGTGAGAGTCACTGAGACATGGAGGGAGGAGAAAGTAGAATGGGATTTGGGCTTAGAGAAGGGGTCCACCTAAGGGATTTATAGGTAGGGGAACAGAGTCAGCAATAAAAGCTCACTGATTTCCCGGGCAGTGGGGCCTGCGGAAATCAGATCAATCCAACCATCCACCGACATTCTGGGAAGCACTGTCCCTTGCCTGGGCTCAGAAGCAATGAGCACTTTTCGTTGTCCCTGATGTCTAGTGGGCCCTTCCTGTGATGGTATCAAGCCCACCTGTCATTGTTGGGTTGTCCAGCGGAAGTGTGGCTGCACTAAGCCCTGTCTGAACTGTATGAACTGGGCATTCTCCCATTTTTTCAATTGTAGAATACTCACAAGCTCTCTAAATCAAATGATTAATCAAAAGCTATGATGCCTATAGACATGCAGGGAATGTGGCAGGAAACATGAGTGGGTTGCAGAGTGGAGGAAACCACCCACGTTATGGGGCAAGGCTTCATGGCATCACTTTGCTTGGGACTGGAATTCTGTTTGTTCATAATCTAGATCAGTGGTTCTCAACCTTCCTAATGTCGCAACCCTTTAATACAGTTCCGGTGGGTTGCGACCCAGAGGTTGAGAACTGCTGATCTAGATGCTCTTTCTACGTTTTGTCTTCCTAGTCCAGCTCTGGTGTAGGAGACATAACTTTGAACTTTCTTGGTAGAAAGTGGCTTTCTGATTGTCTCTCTTTGGGGCTTACATATGGGCTCCACGTATTAGCATTAAACACTTGTTTCTGGTTGCAGTAATCAAGAGGATATTACCAAGCTGCAGGACCGACTCTGCTCATCTCAACAGCACATTTGATTTAATTTACCACACTCACCAAGCATGTGTTAAGTACAAACCTACCCCAGGCCTCAGGCTAGTTACTGATAACACAAAGTCGAGTAGGAGACAATTATAGGCGCCCCTGGTCTGGATGAGGCTTAGTCCTGTGTAATTCCTAAAGATGATGTGTTCATCTAACAGACGCCTGTTGCCAGTGTGGGGCAGCTGGTACACATGGAGACATACCAATAAATGTTGGGCTTTTTTTCTCTCTTGGCTGCAAACTATCACTGACTCATTCAATAGTGACTAATATGACCTATAAAGAGGGTAAAGAAGGCATTTGGTGGTTCTGCCCACTCCAGCCTCTCTTTTTGCCAGTTCTCACCAAGTTCTCCACACCAAAACCCTTTTCCACTCCCCTGACTGCCTCGTGTCCCACCTCCCCGGGTCCAGGACAAGCTTAGTGCTCCCAAAGCCGGATTCATATTGCCGTGGTTCCCATTTAGCTCTCAGAGACAGCTGCTTGAGGGTGGCTGAGTGGGTAGCTGGAGGCTGTCCAGCTCCATTTGGCTTGTGCTAATAATTTAGAAGGTTTTGTTTCTTTCATTTGTTTCCCATTCTGGATTGAAAAAAAAAAATGAAAATTTGTCTGCTGAGTGGGCTGGAAAGGTAGCAGGTGAGAGAGACAGAAAGGCTGAGATTGGGCACATCATTCCTGCCACCTGTGAGGCTGAGAAATTCAGTTCCTTTCTCCCACCATCTGCCAAGCTGTGTTAGTCAGGTAACTGGTCACAAGTAACAGGAAATAATTTGACCTTACTTCAGTAAAATGGACGTTTGTTTTAAGGATATAGGGATCTTTCTCGGCACCGGAGGATAGACAGATTTTAGGAAGGATATGGAATGAACACCCCTAGAGAGCCTTGGGGTCATTCCCTTTTTCATTTCTTATCTTTTCATGATTCATTGGTGCCCTCCCCACCCACCCTTTCAGCCCTTCTTTCAACAGGTGAAATGTGGCTAGCCCGCAGGACCCTAATCAGATGGCACAATTCTTTTTTTTTTTTAATAATTTTATTAAATCATAATTGTGTACATTGGTGCAATCATAGGGCAGAATGTGCTTCATACACAATCAGAAATATTTTGATTGTACTGTTAGAGATAGCCTTCATGGTATTTTCTCGATCACTATATAAAGACATTGATACTCTACATTTAATAAGTTTCACCAGTACCCTGCTAAGATGCACTGTAGGTGTGATCCCACTAATTTCCCTACCTCCACCCAACCACCCTCCACCCCTCCCTTCCCTTTCACTTTTCCCTGTATTCTTGTGGTATAATTGGGTTTTAGCCTTCATATGAAAGCTATAAATTAGCTTCATATTAGGGCTGAGTACATTGAATACTTTTTCTTCCATTCTTGAGATACTTTGCTAAGAAGAATATGTTCCAGCTCCATCTACATAACACAAAAGAGGTAAAGTCTACATCTTTCTTTAAGGCTGCATAGTATTCCATGGTATACATGTACCACAATTTATTAATCCATT
>CAUYON010211298.1:0-12292 GCA_963573935.1 Arctocebus calabarensis | reverse complement strand
CCTCTTTGGAAGTTTGGGAGCATTCGAAAGCTTTGTCTTCCATGTCAGAAATCCTTTCTTCTGCTTGCTCCATTCTGTTACTGAGGGATTCTACTGTATTTCTCAGATCTTTGAGGGCTGCAACTTCTTGTCTCAATGTGTCCAAATCATTGGTTATTTTGTCTTTGAATTTGTTCAGTTCTTGAGATATCTTTTGGATCATCTTTTGGATTACTGCTTGAAATTCCAATTCTATCTTTTCCTCCACTGCACTGATCTTATTTGCTATCCAGACTCTGAACTCAACTTCTGACATCTCATCCATTTGCTTATGCAAGGGATCTTGTGCTGTATCTACCTTGTCATTCCTTGGGGGAGTTGATCTACTCTGATTATTCATATTGCCAGAGTTTTTCTCTTGATTCCACCTCATGATTATTTTTCGCTGTTGCCTATGACTGTCCTCAGAGTTGGGGAGGTGTCTCTCCCAGATCAGACCCTGGCAGAATCACTCTGTTGTTACTGGATCTTTTGTCTGTACATGGAAATTTCAATTAAAAATGTACCTTTCTCTTTAATACAAAGAAATAAAAAATACACAAAAGGTAAAAGTATATTTGGTATATATAGAAAGAGTAAAAAAAAGTCATACAGTTATAGCCTTTCCTGAAATGAGATCCTTGCTTCCACGTCTATTTATGTAGGTTAAAGAATCCTGTACTTTCAGATACCATTTCTCACATCTCACTCAGTGGCTATGTGGTTGATTCATGCTGATCTCAGTCAACATTTTAATGAGAGAATTAGGGTAGAATTCTCCTGTATTTCTTTACGTACCTTCCATAGCATCTTATCAAAACTGTGATGGTCACAAAACTCTGATAGCCTCAACACTGAGATGACTTCAACACTGTGATGGTCTCAACACTGTGATGGCCTCAATACTGTGATGGTCTCAACAATGTGATGGCCTCAACACTTTGATGGCCTCCACACCAAGGAACTCAATATTGTGATGACCTCAACATGGTGATGGGCTCGAAACTCTGATGGTCTCAAAACTCTGATGGCCTGTGATGGCCTCAAAACTGTGATGGTCTCAAAACTGTGATGACATTCCTTCTACTTTTACATCTACCCCCATTCTCTCTAGCAGGGGTGTCCAACCTTTTGGCATCTCTGAGCCACATCAGAAGAAGAAGAGTTGTGTTGGGCCACATATGAAATACACAAACAAAGTAAAGGTTCATGCATAATCTTCATATCTGCCACTATAGATAAGCAAAAAGGTCCATAATCTTAATTATGTAGCAGTCCATTCATAGAGTCTTTCTAAATTGCTGAACAGGCCCCAAGTTTGTGACCACTAACAGAGAAAATGTACATATCTAAATAATAAAATGTCTTTGTTGAGATATTTTTTATTATAAAAGTAAAAGAAAAGCAGATAACATAAAATGAGTAGGGTATTTGACATTGTGTTTGAGAAACAAATACATCAGTAGCTGGTTCATGGAACAAGTTGCAATGCTCAGTAGTTCTCAAGGGACTCAGAAGATACTCTGGTTCTAATTTTATTCTTAATGTACTTAATTCTTTTTCTTGTTTTTTTTTTTTTTTCCTATCTATCTCTATCACTCACCCTGGGTAGTGTGCTATGGCATCACATCATAGCTCACAGCAACCTCATCTCTGGGGCTCAGGTGATCCTCTTGCCTCAGCCTCCCCAGTAGCTGGGACTATAGGAGCCTGCCATGATGAACAACTAGTTTTTCTATTTTTGGTAGAGACAGGGTCCACTCTTGTTCAGTTGTGCTTCATTCTTAAAAATAGTTGCTCACAAATCTAGGTGCTTCCAAAAAGTAATGACATGGTTGTGAAGGGGGGCATGTTTATCAATGGGAAGACAGGATCTATAAAAGTCTGGCAAGGATATGTGATCAAATTTTTCTTGAAGTTTACTGTCATATCACAGTTCTGTGCATTCCATTTGAAAATTGACAGTTTACATATTTATGTTGATTGAAAATAGAGTTACAAATGCATCAAAATATTGATTATTTCCCCCAAAATCTTGACATATGTTTTTAAATCCTTGCATCAAATTGAAAAGCAAAGCTGCATTATTTCACTGTTCATAGCACTGTGTATCCATGTTGAATGCATGAAATTGTTTACCTTAATTTGCGTTTGCTATGATTTCAGTTTCATTTAGAATGCTGTTATGTTGTTAAACATTATATTGGTAAGTTGGTTTTCACCTTAAACACACATGTTTAACTCATTTAAATGAGAAGCTAAATTTACTCAAAATGCTAATTCTGTAAGCTAGTTTTTTTTTTCATCAAGTTCTAGCACAAATTTGGTTTTTGATACCATAAATTAGTTGATAGCATGTTGACAATCATTAAACCTTTTCACTATTTGGCCTTGAATTAGCCATCTTACTTCTGAACAGTAAGTGATGTTACCATAGTCAGCATCAATACTTTTAAGAAATTTCTGAATGGCAGTGATTGAATCCCTTGTCCCTCATAATTAATTCATAGTCTTGATGATGGTTTGACTGATGTTATCCATTTCTAAAGCTAATATGTATCAATTTCTTTGATGTGCTATATAATAATACTTCATCAAACATGCATTTGGGCACAATTGCATCATCTTCTATTAATTCTACAAGTCCCTCTCTTTTACCTACCATTGCTGGGGCACCATCAGTAGCTATAGCAGATATGTGTACAATGGGTCAAGAAAATCACTTTAACATGTTTTTTAGTGCTCTTAATGAATCTCTTGATTTAGTTGTATCTATTAATGGTACCATAGAAGCCATTTTTTCAGTGACATTATATTCATCACCAATACCTCTAATAAAAATGATAAATTGAGCTGTGTTTGTAGCATCAGTGCTGTCACCCATCACCAAAGCATTAAATTTAACATCAGCAGCTTTACTCTCTATACTTCTTTTGATAGATTTTCTAGTTTCTTCAATTCACTTGGTTATTGTCTGGTAAACAAAACTGATTTTATCCCTTTTTTTTCAGGACAAATATCTCTGCTATGCTTTCCATACATTTCTTAAACTCACTATCAGTGAATGGTTTCTTTTTTTTTTTTTTTTTTTTGCTATTAAATATGCTACCACATAACTAGTCTGTAACATAGACTGTGGAGGTATCAAGAGGTCTTGCCAGGGAGGGCACCAAGATTGTTACATATGGGTGATTGCTCTGTGTCTTCATTCTTTGACATTTTTGATGATAATATTGTTGGTATCCTTGTAAAAGGAGCATGTGAGTTGGATGATGAAATTAATTGTCATTTTAGTGCATAAGTTGTTAGATTGTGAGAAGTCACCTTTACACCTAATTGAAAAGACCGCACATCACTTAGACATCCTAGACTTTGTACTGGATGCAGTGACAGGATCGGACTTTGAGTTGTCTCCTTGGTAATGAGGGTAGGATGATGCTTGGTGGCTGAAAGATAGATTGTGGGAGAGATGGCTAACTGTCCTCAAAACCATGTTTTATCTTCCACAGTATGGAGTTTTTCACTGGAAGCACAGAGGCGGAAATTTCTGGGTTTTCTTGTAGCTAGCTGGATTCCTGTGATCGGTTCTGTCCAACACTGTGTAAGTGGATGAGACTTAAGTCACTTACAAAACTGGCTCATTAAATGTCCCTGACACACCTCCCTTGTTTTCCTTCATTCCAATCAGATAAAAAAAAGAGAACTCCCAGAGAGATCTCAGAAGCCATATATTACAGACGACAGAGCCTCTTTCCATGTAGTTATGAGAGAGGTCACGGAAGAGACCTTTCTGTTGACAGACGCCCACCTTCTGTGTTACAAAGGCAAGAGTCAAGCCTCTGTTGTGTATGAGTCTATTTGCTGAATATTACTATCTCAGGGAACATTCCTGTCCATATATTACCTATCTCCATGCCTGGAAACGTAGAAGGTGGCCAGTCAATGATTTTTGAATGACTTGGCAAAAATATAATTACAAATTCTTTGACTTATGACTTTTAAAATGACATTTCCTTTCCTACTGTTTTACCAGTTAAAGTAGATTCACCATTTGGATAAACACTTACTCACCCTCACATCTTCCATTTGTTGTGCAGGCTATCATTTTGCTGTTTTCTCTCAATTCACAACATAATAGAGGTCTCGGTAGTGATCTTTTTTTTCTCATTTCATTCTCCTGGATAGTTCCTCAGAACTGTTACTGACCTAACCTCCCCACCCTCCCCACTCCCAACACACACACACATATACGTACCACAGAGAAGTAGAATTACTGGAGTTTGCAGGAAAAAAAAAGAAACCTCTGTTGGAATTACTAATTTTTTTACCCTCTGAAGAAAATTAATATCATGTTAAGCTACTGATGATAGGATGGTCTTTCTTTAATATGATAAACATTGAAGGTTGTTGACCTTAATGTGACTGCAAGAATGTATTATTTGGTTCTTTGCAAAAATATCCAGGCTCTTTCTCATATTGAATCTTTTGGCAGACAATGGATTGGTCACAGGCACTGGAAAAAGGTTTTGCTTTTTGTCTTTGAGAATGTGTTTGGTTCAGTGCCTTTCTGGAGTCCAACTCCTTCATTATACGGGCTCAGGAACTTTCTAAGAACCATAAATATAGGAAACAAACAATATAGTATATTGTTAAATCAAGCCCTGATTCATTTTAACTTGGCAATATGTCAAATTAATTTTTTTTATTGCAGAAAAAATATTCCTTTTACCAGAATTTCTAGTTGAAGCCACATTCAAATTATTATGACCTTATCATCAAAGTTTAAGTGATCAAAGTTGACCATGTGGCTTCATTCTTGTAACTTAAGGTTTCAAAAGAAGCAAATCTCAAGCTTGTGATTTTATGCAGTGTTAAAATGAGTTTAGGATGAGGAAGTAGAAGGCATGGCTGTAAATTCAAGCCATTTATGGGATGTAGAGGGTTTTTATTGCACAGTAAAAGCATCATGGAAAAGAGATTCATTATTTGAACTTTTTTTTTAGTGATCTTTTTAAACTTCTTTACTGAGTACAAGAAATTCATTTTAGCACAACTCAGCTATAGTTCCCAAACTATGTGCTTTTAAAAAATTACTTAATGGAAACAAACTAATTCTTGTAAGGATGAATGGATATCCTAGGATGGATATCTTTCCAAGGAAAAATGTAATCTTTCTTGCTAGGTCTGAAAAACCTAATGAAGTTGTAGATTTATATAAAAATTTGATGACTGTGTATATTCCAATTTTCAGCTGTAGAAAATTTTTAGTATTTTTTTGTAACACCTTCGTAACGTAGGTGACCAACTGATCTCAGTTTGTTTCGGGCTGGCTGATGACAACAGACTGAGCATTGCCTTCAGTTTTACTAAACTGGAGACATGATTTTTTTATGATTATGGGGCTTTGAATTCCCTTTGCTTAGAGCAAATAATTTCAGAAAACTGTCAATTACAAAGTTTCCCCCTTTCCCACAGAGATATAAATCTTCTCCTAGCTTCTGGACACTTTTACAACCCAGGAATGTCTTTCTCAAAGATCTAGAAGCCATCTCTATGATAAGTGATTAGCAAGAGAGATAGCACCTCTGTCTCCCTATGTCTTTGGGAGGATAACAGCCTAACTTAAAAATAGCAAACAAAGATGACCTAATATAGTTCACCAACCCACCCCTGACCATTTGTAGTATTTTTCTATTAAATCATTCCAAAACTTTCTCCCTCTTTTTTATTTTTAATAGACTTAGAATGTACACATAGCTTTTGTTACATGGATGAATTGTATAATGGTGAAGTCAGGGCTTATAGTGTGCCCATCACCAGAAGACTGTACGTTGTACTCAACAGGTAATTTTTGATCCCTTGCTCTCCTCTCACTCTTCCCTTTCCTTAGTTTCCAATGACTATCACAACACTTATAACAATATATGACCATCATTTATAAGTGAGATCATTGGGCATTTGTTTCTCCATTCCTGCGATATTTCAGTTAGCATAATGGCCTCCAGTTCCATCCAAGTTGCTCCACAAGACATTATTTTCTTTCTTCTATGGCTGAGTGGTACTCTAGGATGTGTATACCACATTTTCTTGAACCATGCTTTAGTTGACAGGGACTAAAGTTGATTCCATCTCTTTGTAATTGTGAATTGTAATACAATAAATACTCAGGTGTTTTGTTTTTATTTTTAATCGTTTATATCTTTATAGGATACCTTGATGTTTGAATTAAATTCAGTCAGGGTATTTAGAGTAACCATCACCTTAGGCATTTATCATTTATTTGTCTTAGGAACATTCCATTTCCACTCTTTTAGTTATTTTAAGGTGTACCCCAACTTGCTATTAATATGGTCACTTTGCTGTGCTATCAAATATTGTTCACTTTATCTAGCTATCTATGTTTTAACACCTGTTATCCATCCCACTTTATTCTCCACTCTCTGCTACCCTTCCCTGTCCATGGTAACCATCATTCTACTTTCTGTCTCAATGATATCAATTGGTTTAATATATGGTTTCATATAAGAGTGAGAATATGACAGATTTGTCTTTCTGTACTTGGCTTATTTCACTTAACATAAAGTTCTCCAGCTGCATCCAAGCTGTTTCAAATAGCAAAGGTTAATTCTTTCATGTGACTCTATAATATTCCATCATGTTTATAAACACAATTTCTCTATCCATTCATTCATTGATGGACAGTTATGTGGATTACAAATCTTGACTATTGTGAACAGTTCTGCAGTAAACATGGGAGTGCAGATGTCTTTTTGACAGACTGAGTTTCTCTGCTTTGTGTATATACCCAGAAGTAAGATTGCTGAGATATACAGTAATTTTATTTTTAGTTGTGTTTTTTTAAGAACCTCCCTACTATTCTCCTTAGAGATTTTGCTCATTTATATTCCCACCAATAGTCCTAAGAAAAAAGAACAAACTCGAGTCATCCCAGTGCTTAAAAACCCAATTATCTTTTGTTTCAGTGGGATTGAGTTCAATCTCTCCCCTATTACACTGGTCTTCAATAAAGTCTTTATTGCTTGTTTAACTCCAATTGATATATTTTTTTCCTTGACAGAATCTCCCCAGGGATGGCATTGAAAGTTCATATCCCAGGAATCACCTCAGTTCCAGGCATTCTGGGACAGGTAGTCTTGGTCTTTGTTAATTTTTGCACAATCCTACAACCTATTTATAAGTGGTTCTACAAACTGATGATCTCTTAGAAGAGCAGACCTTCCAAAGCCCATGCTACCATGCACAGTGGTCTGCATGGCATTCTTTTGCTGAACAGAGGAATTGCTCAATAAATATTTGTCCAATATGTAAATCGAGAGCACCAAATAAAAATGTAAACATATACTGATACTATTGTAATATTTTCTGTCATTGTTAGATAAATTTAGTAATAAATGACCTTTCTCCTTTACTCATGTATTTGTTAAGACATTAATTTATTCATTCTATGCTTTCTTCACATAGATTTTAAACTCCTATTCTTAGCCTATCAGTTTTGGCCCTGCCCTGTCATAGTTTATAGAATTGCACAAAGAAATACCAATGAACTGAAAATAGCAACAGCAGCAACAAGAACACACACACACACATTCCCTTTTTCACACATACACATACACGAATACATACCTTCCCCCCACACAAATAATTTTAAACTATGGAAAAGTCCTGTGGCTAAAAGTCAAGAGTGTGATATCAGGGAATTTACAGTAGGTGTTGACTATAACTTTCAATTTTTACTGCTTACAATCTTAAAATGTCCTTAAGCATTTTAGAAGACTTGATATTTGTTTTTTGGTTTTGTTTGGCAAAGATTGTGTCTAGTATCTTGAGGGAGATCACATGTGGATTCAACGAGGCTCTTGCCCTAGGGACTGTAAGTAACAATTTGGCATGTGCTGGAGACTATTTTTGGTGTCCCATATTTTAAAGTATTATTTAAAATGTTAATAATGAATTTAAAGTTCATATTTTAGAACATATGATGAGTCCGTCGGGAAAGGTTATCTTATGAGCTAATAGAACTTATATAGCCAAGCAGTTGGAAATTACTTTTTCCTACTATTCTGAGAAAGCAAAAATGATACATATTCTAAGTAATAGAGGAGAAAGGATGATGCATCATGTCAGACTAAGGTCTGTGCGTGGCACTGGGGTCACATCTCACTTCTACACCTTTCTTTTGGCACAGTAGGATATGTGTTTCTCTGTGTGCGTGTGTGTACCTGCAGGATACTATCTTTAAATATTATGCGCTTTTTATGACTAGTCAAGTAGAACTTCAGGTGCTTACAAATAATAAACCATGTTTTCTAGTAGTGTTTTCTCATTCCTTTATCATATTTTTAGTAACTCCAGCATGTTCTATTCAACCTCACAAAGACACTTGTGGGTCTTACAGATGGGGTTAGGCTGATAATCTGTGACGTGCTTTAGCAGAGGCATCAGCTAATATAATGCATGGTTCACAAGAAAAATTTCTTCATCCTTTAAGAAGACATGTGAGCAAAATAATATGAGCCCAAGGTACGGATGTGAACTTTCTATTTGTATCAGCTAGGAGTATTTTCATTACAAGCTATAGTAAAAATATATATATAAATAAATGCTAACTAGGATCATCAACAACCAAAATGAAATTATTTACTTCTGTAACTCAGTAGTCCTGATAAAGGATGAGCATGTGACTTGGGATGGAGAATAAAAACCTCTTTTTCTTTTCTGTGTTATTGTCCTGTCTTCCATGGCACCAGCACCAGGGGTTCTTCCCAACTCCTCACGTCCTCTGGATCTTCTTTTATGATGGCCACAGATTTGCACCTCACATTATCTCATGAATTCATTCAGAGGAGAAAAGGCTCCTTCCAAGTGGGTTGGGAACCGAATTGGTTTCTACATAAGCCTTGAATTAAATACCAAGGCCGTGGGAGTGAGATGAATTGCCTGGATGAAGTCTCTGTGGGATCACATAAATAGTATAGCTTCTATGCTCTGGGGAGAGGTAAACTTTATTTCCAATCAAAAGCAGGATACTTTAAATAGGAGGAAGAATTGGATGGTTCACACTCTAAAGTTCACTAAAAACCCTTATAATTCATGCGAAGATTGATTATCTATCAGCTAGCATCTTCCAACATGGCTATTCCCTTTCTTTCCATTCACTTAGTGTCCTGAGATTACACTAATTCTTCCTTTTGTCCTGTCCTTTTCCCACCCTATTCTCACTGCCCTCTCAGATCTACCCATTTTTTCTGTGCACATTACCCCCCATTCTTCTTCTATCCACATGGCAGCATTTATTTACCCACACACAGCAATAGACCATGAACTGTTTGTAGAAACTCAGTGACCCATTATGCTGGATTCCATATAATTACCTAAAGAAAATTACTTTTACTTTTCCCAAAGACAGTTTTCATAAACCTAAGTGTCTAATCTTTTCTTCCTTAAGGGAAGGAAATTATTTTCACTCAGTTCTGGAAGAAATATTCCCTTTTCATTTAGAACAAGCAGAATTATCCTTTAAAAAGATAAAGATAATTTGAGTTTAAAATTTGTATTCTGTTACAATATTACTAAATTATATCTTTGTTGAGAACACATGCAAAAAGATGAGAGGCTGTGACTTATGAATTCCTGTTAACTGTACTTTCCAGTTTTTCAAACCTCAGGTAAGTGAATTAAAGGGTCAGATGATAATAATATTAGTGAACACCCATTTGGCACCTATTATGTGTCAGGCAATGTGTAAATATGTAAGAATTTGTTTAATTCTTTCAAAAGCTCACTGAGAGAGGTAATATCATTATCCACACTTCATAATTAAAAGAGCTGTGTCAAAGAAAACAAGAAACATGAAGATCAGGCACCACTGACATGGGGTAAGGCAGGTCAGTTTGGCTTTGGAATTCATGGTTTTATCACTAACACTATAATACTATGAAGGATTAAGTATTTTGAGTTTGTAGTAAGTAAAAAATGATGAAATACAGTGTCAGAAATTAGGGTCTATTAGAACCCGGGGAGAGTGTATTCAAGGGGAATATAAGATTCCTGTCTCTTGCCATAATGATTCCAGTGAAAACCTTCTACTTTGAGTCCTGCTTAGTCTGTGAAGCCTAAGATGGGAAAATCATGTTTGAGAATTTGATGGTGTTTTAAACACCTTAACCCAATCTTGTATTACCATTACATCAATTTTGTGAGCCTTCCTACAGGTTGGATTTACTATTCTGAGATGAAGATCTAAGTTTTCGTTAATCATTTTGGGGAGAAGTCAAACATAAAAATAATAGGCTTTATAATAATTATTCATGATTGATAAGGTGCTGGTTAAAGGATGTAAAATTCCATCTTCATTTATTTACTTCAAAATTTTAATAAATATATTTAATATAGTTACTGGTAGCATTCATATATCCACAAATGTAAAACATGCCACTCTTTTGTCCCTTGAGCTTATATGCCAGTCCTTGGAAATATTTCTGTTCTCTTCAACTAATACTAAACTATCAGCTGATAGTTTAATGGCTTTCAGTTACATGAAGACTGCAAGTAGTCTTTAAGGTCTGTTTGTATATTGGCTGGGACCTAATTCGGACACCCAAGATGTGATGTAACAATACGCTGGCTTCCTCTGAAGTGACAGCATCCCTGCAGAACTGCCTCTTCTCTCTGCCCTCACCCCATACCCCGCACCCTACACCCTGCAGGCTCTTTGAAGGTTTTTCCACTCCCTCCTATACAGGGTTGGGGGCATAACAAATCATGGCAATCATGGCCCTGATATTGTTTGGGGAAATGGTCTGAGTGATTTAAGTCATGAATTTATCTTTATTTGCTCATAAACATGGACACATTTTAAGAGAATATGGTAGGAAAGAGTGTGCATAAAAGATTACAGACACTTATGATCATGGAGATAGTGGTTTTTCTCTCTTTGTGAGTCATTTGCGTGGCAGATTTTTATGCAATGAGATTTTTAACACAGTGTCCCTTCCCACAGGCACTGATGTACTTTATGAAACATTAGTAGCCTAAAACCAGTTAAAAGATTGCAAATGAAGAGAGTGGCCACATAGCTTATTTAAAACAGCTTTTAAATTCCAAAAGTAATTTTTAAAGTACATCATAAGAGTTAAGAAATTTTTTAGAAGTGTTTTAAAAATATGCTCTTCAATGCCCAAAACTTTGAGGAAAACTCTTTTAAATGTTTGGCACACTTCCTTTCAGTATGATTTCTACCCAAGATTCTATGTATTTATGATCATACTGAATTTATAACATGCACTCTTCCACTTAAGTCATATTTTATTGTGGTTAAATATCTTTTTCTTGACTGCATTGTACATCTCTTATATGGAAATTGGTGTCTAATACTTTACTTTTTAATGTGTAATTTTATGTTGTCATTTTTTCATATAAATAATGCTGTAATCAGCATATAATAGTACATGCCAGTGGAAAAATTTTAACCACACATCACTTGTAGGGATTTGCAGAATTTATTACCAGTCAAATCTCCAGGATTTTTTTTTAATCTAAACTGTGGTCCTGTCAGGTCAACCTCATGGCATCCTTACACAAATAATTTATTTTCCTCCTAAAGGAAGAACTTTACCTTTCTTTTTATTTATTTATCCTATGTGAACTCATTGCTCTTCTGAGTACTCTGAATCTCAATATTTTGTCATTTAATATTTATATATGCCTTTCAGTTTTATATTTAACATTCTAATCAGCAAATTTAGCATTCTTTTATTTATTTATTTATTTATTCTATTAAACCATAGCTGTGTACATTAATGAAATCATGGGGAACAATGTGCTGCTTTCATATACAATCTGAAATATTTTCATCAAACTAGTTAATATAGCATTCATGGCATTTTCTCAGTTATTGTGTTAAGACCTTTATAGTCTGCATTCAGTAAGTTTCGCCTGTACCCTTCTAAGATGCACTGTAGATGTGGAACCACCAATTACCTTCCCTCCACCCTTCCTTTCCCCTCACCTCCCTTCCCTTTCCCCATATTCTTGTGCTATAATTGGGTTATAGCCTTCTTATGAATGCTATAAATTAGTTTTGTAGTAGGGTTGAGTACATTGGATACTTTTCCTTCCATTCTTGAGATACTTTGCTAAGGAGAATATGTTCCAGCTCCATCCATGTAAACATGAAAGAGGTAAAGTCTCCATCTTTCTTTAAGGCTGCATAATTTATACCCACTAACTAACTTCTCTTCATCCACCCTGCCCT
>CAUYON010211292.1:0-13776 GCA_963573935.1 Arctocebus calabarensis | reverse complement strand
ACATGGGAGTAATGTCAGGCTGGGGTGAGAGGCACGTGTGCACACAATGTAAAGGAATGTTTTCAGAAGCTTCTCCGGGAGGAGAACAGCAAGGCAGATGTCAGGACCCACGTTTTGGCTGTTACAGTTTCTCAGGGTTGTGCAATAGTGGAGTGGTTTTGTGGGCAAGCTTTCCAAGCAGAGCATCATCGTTCTGAAAGGTTAAGTGAGCTTTGCGTGCGGCTCAGTTCCCTAAGTGGTGCATGAGGTTCCTAGTCTCCTTTTCTGCCAAGTAGACAAAATATTAACATGTCTCCAACACAAGAGTTGATAGGCAGACGCTAAAGTGTACTGTGTTTTATCTGGAGTGCAAAGGATAAATACAGGTGTCAGAAATCCAAGGTCATTCCCAGTAATGTGGAATTTACCACCAAGTCAATGGGAGCATCGGATTGCAGTGCAGGTGTTCTGACCTCTAATTGTCAACATTCAAATTTCCAGAACATATTTATCTCAGCTTTCTCTCATACTGCACAGAGAAGAAAGCTATTATTCTTGTGCACCCTGAATTGAAGGATGAGCAAATAAAAAGCAAGATGTCCTGAAGTACTATGCCATCATTGATATTAATTAAAGAAATAAATGTAAAGTATATTTCATATTTTAATGTATCATTATTTCTAAAACAAAAGAATAATGAAAAGTATGCAATTGGTTAGAGTCTAGGAACAATTGTTAGGAACTGGAAAGAACCTTGCTATTGTCTAGTGTAAGTAGATGACCCAAATCACAACCTTTATTTTCTACAACAAAAGTAGATACTTGTCTCTTCCCAATATTTATCACTTCTTCCCTGGCTTGGAATACCTGCTTTGTACTACCTCGTGATTTTACTTTAAATTATTAAGTCACTTCACTCTCCTTTTTAATTTTTCTCTATAACAGACAAGTAAGTTTCAAAGCCAGGACTTGCAAGGTGTTGCAAAGTGTATCCTGAATCTCCAGCCACCTGCAGGCCCTGGGTCTGTTTGGAGCCTTACTTGGGTGCAGAGAAAAATCCACCACATTTAAGAGAAGACCAGGAAGGATATGCATGAAACCAAATGAGATTTTATCTTAGTGTCATTTTTTTCCAGAAATGAAATTATTCAATATATCCCATTCTCAAATATTCTTTTTAATACATTTTTACATTTCTTCCTATTACTCTATAGATTAAAAAATCACTTTATTAATCAGGTGTACTGTTTTTATCATTTGCATATGTATATCTCATAGTTCATGCTGCATCATAAACATTTTCAAGATGAAGTTAACATCTTCTCTCTCTCAAAAAAACAAAGAGACGCTGATAAATGTCATGTGCAACCCTAAATATTTGTCTACATACAGGTATGGCAAGGGAAACATACCCCTGACAGTCAGTAAGTAGCCAACAACAAAGAAAAAGGCAACAACAAGAATATTCTATCCCTTAAACATAAAGTTTTTTGTGTATGTGTTTGCGCACTTGTGTGTATGTAAGCATGAATTGACAAGAAATACATAATAACACCCCTAGGTCCATTACTTCATAATCCCCAAGTTCCAGGGTTTTTTTTGTGTGTGTGTGTGTTAAGTCAGTGGTCCCCAACGTTTTTTGGCACAAGGGACCGCATGAAAGATAATTTTTCCAGGGAGATGTTTAGCCTTTGCTCAGGTCATGATTGAAGCGATGGGAAGCCACTGGGGACTATAAATACAAATAAAGCTGCTTCTCTTGATTACCTGCTACTCACCTCCTGCTTTGTGGACTGGTGTTTAAGTTTTATGGAAGAGAGTTTCTCCATAGAAGACAATTTTTCTATGGATGGGGTGGGGTGGGGCTCTGTAGCCTGGCTGCTAACAGGCCATAGACCTGCACTGTTTCAGGGCCCAGGGTTTGCGGACCACAGTGTTAGTGTCTGTGTTTGCACAGCTGTGGGAGACAGTGTTTTACAAGTGGTCATCTTAAGCTCATTTTGTTCTGACCAAATGAAAGCTCATTGGTAATGTTTATTTAAAAACTCAAAACGTATATATATCTCCAAAATTTTATTTTTTTTTCATGGTTTTATTTCTATGACTACAAACTTTTAGTTTTAAAAACGCTAAAGCACATTTTAACACACTTTAGTGTTCACATTGGCATTTCTCTTAGAAAGTATGAATCATGTTGATGGTACACTTTTTACTCATCCTCAAAATATAAATTTCAGTTACTTCTCTGATAAAAATAGGTACATGCTTAATGCAAACAAATAATAGGAAAATCTCTTAAATAAAAAAAAATGTTTAATTGAATTGTCACCTCACCCAGTGGCCTCTTCTTCCTATATCCTTTACTACCAAGTTTGTATATATAAACTTGGGGAAATTCCATTTCACTTTTGGTAATCATTGCTATCTCATTCCATTCACTCCACTCTTCTCTGCCCTGCCTCTTTCCTCTCTCTCTTTCTCTCCTAAATTTCCACTGCATTCTCTTTGAACACTAGTATATGATACTTAACAAAACCTAATCCATGTAAAGGTATACTCAAATCTCAAAGGTTAAAGGCTTCTACAAGTATCCAAATAGCTCAATTTATCCTGAACCCAAATCTTCTAAAACTTGCTACAGTATTTAAATACAAAATAAAATTAATATAAAAAAGAATTATTAGTTTTGCCCAATCTCATGCCCAATAAATTTATAGTTTTCTAAGGTTCATCAAGAAATAAGTTGTCCAAATTATGAGTTTTTTACTCCCATGCTTTTCAAATAAATGACGATTAATTTACCATCATTGCTCTTAAGTTGAAATAAAATAAGTAACCAAAAAGTTGTTGTTGGTTACCTAATTGATAGCCAAGCTCCAGAAAATTATTAATTTGCAAGCTATATTCTGATAACCCTTTGTTCAGGTGGTTAACATGTACCTCCACAATAGAAATCCTAGGTGTGGAGTTGTTGCTAAATAAGTGCATGTTACCTAAAATGACCCCCACGAACACCAGTGCCCTTAAACTGAAATTCATCTTTGGTCAGTTTTATCCCAAATTCACATTATAGAAATTTCAAGTTATTACCTTAGAGTTTTTTGTTTGTTTGTTTGTTTGTTTGTTTTTTACTACGTAGCCTGTGGAAATTTAAAGGCACCTAGATAGAGTATTTCCTTAAGGTACCGAGTAAGGACCCTTCTTTAATGTAACAAACAAACAGATTGTAGTGGTCCTATGTAAATGGGTCAGTTATTTTTCTGATCAAATATATGTGTGGACAGAAACAAATGAAGCCCTCCCAGCAACACCCAATCAGAAAGGATGCTGTCGACTGTGTGTTTTGGAAGTAAAATGATGGACCATAACACAGACTATCTCAAAACATTCGTAATGACCCACATAATTGAATAGTAGAATGTGTCAACTGAAACTATGCCACTTTGGCATAAGGATTATTTTAAGCTACAGGCACTTGAGCAACAGCAGATGCAAGAAGGGCATTCTAATCTCTTCTTTCTGAAAACAAGAGATATTTGGTAAAAACTCTTCATGTGAAAGATGCCTTCACTGTACTAGAAAAAGAGGAACATTCTTCAATATGAAGTCACAGATGAGAGAATTCTGTACAAACAGACCTTGTTAAATAATTCTTACTTTTCTTTAGCTTCTCCAGATAATTTAATTTCCTTTCCACAATTGTCTCTCTTTGATCAAGCATGTAAGTTTTGCGACTTCTTTGGGTCATCATTTCCTTATGTGGGCTCCCGTATCACATAAAACTTACACAGATTTTTATGCTTTTTTCCCTGTTAATCTGTTTTATGTCCATTTAGAATAATTTTCAGGCACAGCTGAAAACATTAAGAAGGCAAAGGCAAAATTTTTCCCCCTCTACAAAATAAAGTTATTTTGACTATTGTAGCATTTTAGTGACACTAGGTAAATTGTAGAATTGCCTTGTATAATTAAAAGGAACTTTTGATGATTATTTTGATATTAAGTACATAGAACAATTTAGGAAGGATTTAGGTCTTCTCTAAAATTTTATTTTTCCTCTAATAAGTAACATTTATTTGATCACAGCGATTTTAATATATAATGTTAAAATTAAAAGAATAAAAATTTATAAAATCATAGAATTATTTAGGCCATCTTTCAGATGTCCCAAATTTTATTTTATATGCACCAACAGAATCAAATTGCAAGTATCAATGGCTAAGTAGGCTTTCCCCGCACAGGTGCCAGGCTATTTTAAGACATGGAAACAGGGTAATTGAATGAATGACTGGTCACTCAGTTACTTGAGACTCTTCTTGAGTAGCTGGAAGTTTTTTCTCAAGTTACAGGGGCATCAGACTCAGCTTCTCCAATAAAATAATTCACTGCCTCAAACACACACAAAAACAGTCATAGTGATGGTAGGACACCCCCCACCCCCACCAAGTAGGCTTGTTATAGATGCATTTATGCCACTCTTTCTGTCTGTTGATATCCTTACAAACTGTTTAGACCTCTGGCCATTAGATTGCAGAGGCCAGTAGTCATAGAAACCAGAATATTGGCATAACAATCAGTTTTACATCAGCTTTCCAGGGAAACTGGGGAGTACAAACTCATCCTCACAATCAATGCAATGAATGAATAAATGAATACAATATTAGAAAAGATTATGCTATCAATTTCCAAAAATCACCTTAGGAATAAAATAAAAGGATTTTGAAATGATGATTAAAGTGAAAGAAAAGGATCATCAGTTAACTATTATGGGTTTCCTCTCAGACACACGGAACCTGGTCTCAGTCTCCAATCAGGACTGCGTTACAACCTGAAATAACAGAGCCTTGTGCTGAAAAGATCTCAAAATCGATATAGTTGCAGACTTAGCTCACTCAATAGCTCCAGATGACGTGTTTCACAAGATTAACACGTTCTGTCTACTGCATCTTAAATTCATTCTCAGAATCAGAGCTGTGCATCACAGCTCAGTGGTTAACATATGACTCACAATGCTAAAACTAAATAAATGGATGAAGTAGAACAAAAAAAAATGTTAGAATCTGGATACTGAGATGACTTTAATGAGGAAGAAAAACCTGAGTAAATACATAAGAATGTGATCTTTCCCTCCACCAAAGTCTTTGTTGATAATGAAGATGCCTGACTAGAGTAATCGCCAGGTGTGTAATGATACCATACACAAGGAGGCTTGGTAATTTGGGAACAATAGGAGAAGGAAAAAAATTAGTGAATATCAGCTCTCCAGATACAGTACTAGAAAAACTAGACACTGAAGATCTTCCTGGGCTAAGGACACTGGTACATTTTTGGACAAATTTATGAAATGGTAGTATGAAAACAATGATTCCATAAAAGATACACTGACTTCCAGTTCTAGGACAAAATGGTATAGACTCACTATCTTTGCTCCTTCCTTCTAAATAACATGAAAATAATTCAAAGGACAATTATGAAAAGACTCTGAAGGTGGAAGGAAGAAATTGATAGCAGAAAACTTGAGATTTGAGGAAAGACAGCACTGTGAGTCCCTTGGCTTTCTTTTTATCTCTCACATATTCCTGTCTCGGCACCAGAAAGGCCTATAACCAGGAAGCTCCAAAAGGCATGGAAGAAAAACAAAAGAAAACAAACAAAAGCCTACTCTTTCTAGACAAAGGCATTTTTAAAAGGCAGCCAAGCAAAGACCTATCAGGAAGATCCATCCTACCCAACAACCAAAGCAGTTGTGGGCTGATGTTCTGCAGCAATATAGGTAGCAGGGCCCAGCCAGGAATCCATCCCACACTCCATGCTTGGAGCAATGGTGAGTCAGTCCTCTGCAGCATTAGCAACCGAATCCCAGTGTTTCATGAACTCCTCCACCCAATAGCATAGGTTTCCAGGTGGCTCTTGCCCGTATCGACTGGGAGACTAACAGAGTCAGCATGAAGCCAACCAGAATAGCACTATCCCAAGTAATGAATGCTAAATTGCCAGTTGAACTAATGATCACAAAAGTTGGCCAATATCTATAAGTTAGAGCTAAATGGAGTGCCTATTGAAGTGGAATATTTATCTAGAATCAAGAAGCTCCTAACATAATAGTCAAAAATGTATAGAACTTATTCAAAAATCACTTATAGTCCGGAGAACTATGGAGAACAACTTGAATGAAATTATGCTAAGTGCAATAAGCCAGATATAGACAAATACTTTATGATCTCACCTACATATGGAATCTTATAAAACTTGAACTCACAGAAGCAGAAAGTAGAATGGTAGTTACCAGCGGTTGTGGGTCTGAGAGAAATGGGCAGATGTTGGTCATAGGATATAACATTTCCCATTGTAAGACGAACAAATTCTGGGGATCTAATGTACAGTATGCATGGTGACGGATATGTTAATTAATTTGATTGTGATAATCATTACGTGATGCATACATATATCAAATCACTACATCATGCACCTTGAATATATGCAATCTCTATTTTTTCATTTTTTTCAGATTAACATGAGGGTACACATGTTTAGGTTACATTATTTTTGTTTCTAAGGTAAAGTTCAGGTTGTAGTTTAACCCTTCCCCCAAGGGGCATGCTGAATACCCTCACACTGTGCACATTAGGTGAGAACCTGCCAAATACCCTCTCTCCTCCCACCTCTGCTTTTCCTTCCTTTCCTCTTCCCTTTCTCTCCTCTCCCCTCCTCCTCCCTAGAATGCACTTGTGTTTTTCCTTTGTATGTGTAGTTGTTTATATATTGGTTTCATATTAGTATTGAGTACACTGTATACTTTTTTATTTTAAAATACAAATATTAAACTACTCTGTAGGGCTCTGATACAAAAGAACATAGGACAGAAGATAAATACAAGGCCTCCACTTTAGGAATTACATTGTTCAAAACAATGGTGAAATCTACAGACTACCATGGATAGTACATTCACAAGCAGGTATTTTACATATATGCTAAGATTAATTATAAAAGTAATAAAATCAGGATACAATTAATAATGACCACACAAACTTGTCATCAGAATAGGTAAGCATAAACAGTTGCTATAATCCCTGGTTGTTCAGGTTAGAGACTGGGCTGAACTAGGACACAACTATACTTACTCCCAACAAGTATAGAAGGCAAGCCCCTGTAGTTGGTGGAGGGACTCAAAAGCAAGAAGAACCCATCTCAAAATCTCCTGGGATCCACAGGGTATATTCCAGGCAAGTCCAGACATATACGTGTTTATAAACTGAGTGTTTTCAATAGTTAATTTTTTTAATTATTATGGTACATAATAGTTGAATATATTCATAGGGTATATGTGATGTATTGATACAGGCATACAGTGTATACCAATCAAAAGAGAGTAACCAGAATATCCATCATCTCAAGTGTTTATGATTTCCTTGTGTTAGGAACATTCCAGTTCCACTTGTTTAGTTATTTTAAGGCATACCATAACATATTGTTTGTTGACTATAGTCACTTTGTTGTGCTATCAAATATTATTCATTCTATCTATCTATCTATCTAAAATATTTTTGCACTCATTAACCATCCCCATTTTATCTCCCCTCCTACTGCCCTTCCTGACCTCTGGCAACCATCATGACATAAATTGTTCAGCTTCCACATATGAGTGAGACATGAGACATTTATCTTTCTGAGGTGGCTTGTTTCACTTAATATAACGCTCTCCAGTTGTGTCCATGTGGTTGCAAGTGACAGGATTTCATTTTTTTTTTAATATTGAATGCAATTCTAATGTTTCTTTGTTGATTTTCTGTCTTGATGACCTGTTCAATGTTGAAAGGGAGTGTTGAAGTCTCAAATTATTATTGTGTTGAGATATTCGTCTCTCTTGATAACATCTACATGCTCTAATGTTGGGTCCATATATATTTGGAATTGTTATATTCCCTGGCTGAATCAATCTCTTTTCCTCATATCATGACCTTCATTTTGTCTTTCTACAGTTTTTGTCTTGAAATCTGATAGAATGATAGCTACTTCTGCTCCTTTTCAACTTCCATTGTTTGGAATAGCCTTTTCTATCCCTTTATTTTCAGTCTGTCTTTATAGGTGAAGAGGGTTTCTTGTAGAGAATGTCTGCTCGGGTCTTATATTTTATCAACTCCGCTATTTTATGCCTTCTGATTGGAAAGTTTAGTCCATTTACATTCAAGGTTACTGCCATGTTGTTATTTGATTTCTGTTTGTTTTATACCTTCAGATTTAATTTCTTATTTTTCCTTAATGTTCTTTTCTTCTGGGTTGAATAACTCCTTTTAGCAATTCTTGTAAGATGGGTATGGTGTTGACAAAAATCCTTTAGCCATTGTTTGTCTAGGAAAGTCTTTATTTCTCCTTCATCTTTGAAGGATATTTTTACAGGTTATAATATTTAAGGGTTTAGGTTTTTTTTTCCTTAAGCACTTTGAATGTATCATGCCACTCTCCTCTGGCTTATAAGGTTTCCACTTTGAAGTCTGCTGCCAGATGTATTGAAGCTCCTTTATATGTCTTTTTTTTTTTCTCATCTTCTTCTTTTTTCTTGCTTCCCTTAGGACTTTTTCTTTATCAATGACCTTTTGGAGGTTAATTATTAAATGCTTTGAGGTAGTCTTGTTTAGGTTAAATCTGCTTTGTGTTTTATTACTTTCTTGTAACTGAATATTAATATTTTTTTCTAGGTTTGGAAAGTTCTCTCTTATTTTTTTGAGTAAACTTTCTACCCTAATATGTCTCTTTCTCCCCCGCCCTCTTCTTTTGAAGGCCAATAACTCTTAGCTTCTTTTGAGACTATTTTATAGATCTTGTAGGCATGCTTAGTTCTTTTTTAGTCTTTTTTCTTTTCTGATTGTGTATTTTCAAATAGGCTGCCTTCAAATTCATTAATTATTTCTTTTGCTTGATCAATTTTTCAGAGAGACTCTGAAGCATTTCTCAGTTTCTCAACTAAACTTTTAGCTCCAGAATTTCTGGTTGATTTTTTGATTGTTATAAACTCTTTGTTAAATTATTCTGAAAGCCTTTTGAATTTCTTCTCTGTGTTGTCTTGACATTCACTGAGCATCTTCAGAAGTGCTATTTTGAATTCTTTGTCTGAAAAAATCACATACCTTCATCACTCCAGGATTGGCTACTGGTGCCTTTTTCAGTTTGTTTAGTGAGGTCATGTTTTTTTGGATGTTATTGATGGTTGTGAATGTTTGATGCTTTCTGAGCACTGAAGAGTTAGGTATTTATTCTAATATTCACAGTCTGGGCTTGTTTTATTTCATCCTTCTTGGAATGGGCTTTTCATGTATTCAAAGAGAATTGAGTGTTGTAATATAAATCTTTGGTCACTTCAGCCATATCTGCACTCGGGATATGCCACGCCCAGTAATGCTGGAGTCTTACAGACTCTTTGTGTTACCACTTTGGTTGACTTGTGTAAGATATGCTTGAATTCTTTGAATTACCAAGCTCTCTTCCCTTGCCCTCTTCCCTTACTCTCCACGCTGTACCGCTGGAATTGGGGGAAGGGTGATTTGGGCAGTCCCTCATGGCCACCATAGTTGGGACCATGCCAGATCACACCTGAAGCCAGCTCAGTCTTGTCCAAAGCTAGTAGTGACTGCAGCCTTTCTATTCCTGTTTATTTAAAAGCCCAAGGCCTCTTTAGTAGTAGGTGATGAATCTTGCCAGGACTGGGTCCTTCCCTTTAAGATGGAAGGTTCACTTCGGGCCCAGGGTGGATTTAGCAATTTTGTCCAGGAATTAAGGCCTGGAACCAGGGGCTTCAAGAATCTGCTTAGTAGTTTATTTTATTGTGGCTTAGGAGGTACCCAATTTGCAAGACAAAATCCTTTGCACTCTTCCCTTTCCTTTCCCCAGTAGGAAGAAGGAGCCTCAAGCTGCACTGCCTAGGGCTGTGGGAAGAGTGTCACAGGCACTTTCTTGGCTATCACCATTGATGTCTCACTGGTTCTGAGCCAGCACAGCCACAGGCCAAGAACTGCTGGGGATAGCCATAAGTCAGATTTATAGTGCTGGAGTGGAGGATTCGACTCTGGCTGGGCTAATCTAAATGCTACCTTCATGAGTGCCAGTCGAATTCTGCCCTGCTTTTGTGTTCCCATGTGAAAGGGCAAGGCCCCATGATTACTTTATTCTCCTTCTCCCAGGCACATACACTCATTCTCTAACTGGCAGTATGCTAGTGCACTGCTGATGGGGGAATGGAAGCCAGATGCACTCAGTCAATGCAAGACTGTCTTTCTTACTATCTTCAGTGCTTCTTTCCTTGATATAATGTTAAAATCAGGTACTATGATTGCTCGACTGATTTTCAGTTCTTCAAAGGTGCTTTCTTTGTGTGGATAGTTGTTGAATTCTCTCCTGTAAGAGAATGATCACCAAAGGGTTCTATTCAGACATCTTGCTCTGCCCATCTCCCTGAACATTTTTTAATGAGGAGAAAATAAATGGAGTAAGAAACCAACACATACATTCTAATATTTAGAGGTAATCACAGAAGATAAATATTGGTTAGATTGAGAGATCAAATAGGAAAATTACAGAATTTCCACTCAACTTTGTTTCAAATACACCACAAATATTGTATAAGACATGCTTACACTAAGAAGAAAATGTGTATCTGAAATTCTAATTTAATTAGGCATTCTGTATTTCCTCTGGCAACCCTCATATTGGGGTCATTCATAACTGTCTTCTAATCAGAAAGCTATCCAGAAAACGGTATGTGGCTTGAGTCACAGCCTTGCCATTCACTGTCACTTGCAGTATAAGATTTCTGTTTTCTAGTCTCTTCTTGTTTTCACAGGAAGTTTTTTTTGTTTTTTGGGTTTTTTTTGGCAGTTTTTGGCTGGGGCTGGTTTTGAACCCACCACCTCTGGCATATGGGGCAGGTGCCCTACTCCTTTGAGCCACAGGTGCCACCCAACAGGGAGTATTTTTTTTTAACTCCACAGAGAATCTTCTCAATTTAACAGTCCCTTTAACAACTCTTTCCTTAAAACTTACAATTAGTCTGCAGTTTAACAGACCAACTTTGTTTTAATGATTCTCTTTCACTCTTTCCATATCATCTGAAAGAGTAAAGATTTCATAATGCCCTAATAATTGTAAATGACTCAGGCATGGGGTTTTGAGCTTAGAAATCAATGGTATTTTCTCTTTCTGGAGGGAAGTCCCTATAGTGAATAAATTTTATATGTGTAAAATGAGCATGTGATTTTTTTCAGCATCTATTTACATCTCTCTACTGTGCTCAAGGACAGAATTAAGCATTATCACAAAATTATTGTTTTCATGATAAAACAATGGAACAACTTGAAAGAAAGTACTATTAGATGGGATAGAATAAGTAATCCAACCTCCAGGCCAAATGTAATATTATTCACCCAACAAACAAGTGGGATGAATCTAAATACATAAACATAGAAAGGAAAAAATGATCAGAAACAGAAACCATATTACCCATTAAATAGACAAAATGATATCATTAATGTACTCTATATCCTCTTACAACATAAAGGCATATGCCTATCCATAGAAAGAGGTCTTGAATGGCATATGCAAAGCTGATAAAATGGATTTTATCTGAAAGAGGTGGAGGGAGAATGGGTAGGTAACTGGAGTCAACTCTATTATTACTGTCATATTGTAAGAGGTAATGAGGAGAATGTGTTTCTATTTATTTCTGCAACTAAATAATACCTTCTGTAAAATAACGATAAGATATAATGAGATGCATGTTGAGAATATGTTTTAAGAATTGAACAATGGGCCAGTAGTAATGCAATATAAAATAAAATGCAGGCTGTGCCAGTAGGTCATGCCTGTAATTTTAGCACTCTGGGAGGCAGAGAAGGGAGGATTGCCTGAGCTCAGGAGTTCAAGAGCCTGAGTAAGAGTGAGATCCTATCTCTACAACAAATAGGAAGATTAGCTGGGTGCTGTGGCATGTGACTGTAGTCCCAGTAACTTGCGAGGTTGAGGCAGGAAAATCATCTGAACACTGGACTTTGAGGTTTCGGTGAGCTAGGAAGATGCTACTATATTCTAGTTAGGGTGACAGACTGGAACTCTGTCTTAAAAATAGGGCGGGGGGAATTCAAAGGGAATAGCTTTGAAAAGCACATAAAGGAAATTGTATAGTGATCAAAGAAAATCACCAAATTTTATATCGCTAAGAACATAGCCATATAAATAGAATATATTTTAAAAACTAATAGAATTACAAATAAACAGTCACAAAATCAACAGTAAGTAGCATTTACTGAAATTTAAAATGTAGAAATCAATTTTTTTAAAAACAACAGGTTATATAGAGTAAAAAGAGAAAGAAGTACCTAGGTGATAGATAAAAAGAACTTTTACCAATACAGGCAGAGAAGCAAAAAAATAAAATTGAAGAAAACAATATAAGACATTTATAGGATTCATTGCAAAGGAGATTGAGAGATATTGAAGAGGAAGTAATATCTGAAAAAAAAGCTCAAAATTTCTCCAAAAAAAAAAGATGAGAAAAATCAAGCAGCAGATTTAAGAGGTGATCCTTAAAAGCACAGGTCAAAAAGAAAACTGAAAATCCATTAAATAAAAAAAAAAAAAACCGACATGTAATATCAGGCAGGGTCTTTTTAGAAAAAAAAAAAAATGTGCATATCAATCAGTCAGGTGCTGTCAGGAAAACAGAAATCATCCAGATAGTAAGAATGAAGATGTAATAGAGAGAGTTGATTGAACATACTTGGGATGTTTAAACAGACATAAAGGAAAGACTGAAGCTATACAAAGATAGAAAAGGGAGTATAAAACTCTCACCTCTACTGCTGGGGAAACCAAGGGAAGATCTGGGTATTATGAGAACCCATAAAAGAGGAGGATAGAATCCACAGAGCTAGGACTCGAACCTCTGAGGAAAGGAGAATGTGGTGATTCTTAAAGCGGCTCTGGCAGGAAACCTCAAACCAGGGTATCCTATCTCTGAAGAGAGAGAGCTGCCTGTATGGCGCTGAGCCTCAGAATCTCAAAGGAGGATCCTTCCTTACTTGCCAGTTCGAATGCAGACCCCAGCAGACTGCTGGTGCAGGGCATTCTGAGAAGGCATCATTGAGTGCCTAGGAGTTTGAGGATAAATAGCAAAATGTACATCCTTGAAGATCCTCTGTGGGCATGACACTAAGAAGAATGGAAAGCAGAAGGGAAAGTTTTCTCTCCCTTCCTGACTCTTCCTTGACCTCCTTTATTTTCTCCCTCTCTCCTTCCATCCTTTTTTACTCCCTCCTCCCACTATTTCCCATCCTCCCCCCCTCTTTTCCATCTCATTCTCTGTTATATATACATATACAGTTATTAATGTCGATTGACTTTACACACCAGTAACAGCAAGTTGACCATCATGATATGATAATGAATAAAAATCAACTGTTAATCTATGCCCACATTCTCAAAGTGGAGTTTAAACATTTATTGGAGTAGTTCAATTTAGGTTGAATTCAAATCCACCAAAACAAGTTGAATGGTTGCACAGAGGCAAATATTAAAGCTGATAAATCCAGGTCCTATATATTTATATTCCATGGTCAGTTCACTTCAGCTAAGATCACCTGGAACAGATACATAGATAAACAAGTTGGGTTTTTTTTTTAATCATTTTATTGAATCATAATTATGTACATTGGTGCAATCACAGGGCACGATTCATATACATTCAGAAATATTTTGATCATACTGTTACAGATATCCTTCATGGCATTTCCTTGATCACTATATAAAGAC
>CAUYON010211290.1:0-16117 GCA_963573935.1 Arctocebus calabarensis | reverse complement strand
GGAGGCTGAGGTAGGAGAATCACTTGAGCCCAAGAGTTGCCATGAGCTATGATGCCACGGAACTCTACTGGCAGCAACAAAGTGAGACTGTCTCCAAAAAAGAAAAAAAATCAATAGTAAAAGATGGAGACTTTACATTTTTCGTATTAACCTAGATGGAGTTGGAGAACATTCTGCTAAGAATGTTTTACAAGAATGAAAAAGCAAGTATCTAATATACTCAATACTAATATGCCAGCAGACCAACCAACCCAAGAAAAAAGCACAACTAAGTTGGGGGAAGGGAGGAGGGAGGTGGGGAGATTGGTGTGCTCTCACCTAACAGGTACACCTTCTGGGTGAGGGGCACAACTACAACTTAGACTTTGCCTGACAAATGTAAACTATTTATCCTAATGGTGTGTACCCGTCACACTAAACTGAAAAAAAAAAAAAAAAAAGCTTAAAATACAAAAGATTAATAATGTTAATAATATTTCCATCTACTGCAGTGGTTCTTAATCTTCCTAATGCCACGGCCCTTTATACAGTTCCTGTGGGTCACGACCCACAAGTTGAGAACCACTGATCTATTATTTCTCATCCCCTGCTTAGGCAAGATGCGCTAAAGCTTTTCGGGTGGCCAGGCCAGCTGTGTTTCATATTAAGGACAAAGATATTATGTTTACCAACGTAGAACCTAAATTGGTTTTAGCCAATTTTTTTTTGTTGTTGAGAAAGCAGTTTGTCATTTTCTTTGCTTTGGTTTTGGGAAATTAAAGACATTCACTTAGCGATACTTGAAGGGAAGAGGAAAACCTGAAATTGTTCTTTAAGGAATTGCTATAGACGCACAGAAGTTAAAATTTTAGAAGTTCCTTGAAAAGGCAAATGTTAGTGTATTGAAATAAGGAGGTGCTGATAGAAGACAAGTGCTTTGTGCCTAAAAATTATTCATTACCCGAACTGGGGGGTTATCCCAGCTATTCTTTGTGGGTGCCTGGAGGAGGCATTCTGTGACAGGAGACAGGAGACGCTGCACTCCCAACAGAGGGTCTCCCCAGAAAGAGACCTGGTGCTGGTGAGAGTGTTTTGTTCCTCTTTGAGGCACAGTAACCAAAGCTACTAAGTAACCTTTTCCTGTTGCAAAGTAACCAAAGCTACTAAGTAACCTTTCCTCTTGCAAAGTAACCAAAGCTACTAAGTTTGCTGTGTCATTCACATTGTTCGGTAGTGGGGCCCATACAAAGTAAACTATGGCCCTGGACCCAAAGTGCATGCTAAATGTGAACATTGGTCATGGCACTTCATCAAGCTTGGAGGGTTTAGAATCTTAACTGGCAAATCATTTGGGACACTTTCTTTTAAATCAGTTTCACGAATAACAAAAAATATGACTCTCCAGTGGAATCTTGATGGGCAGTATGAAGAGACCCTGCCCTAAAGACTGATGGAGGAATCAAGAAATGCAGTTCTTGAACAAATGAGCATGAGGGTAGACATGCTGAAAAGCTGGAGATTGGTTTATCCACAGTGAATAAATGAATAAGTAAGTGAAGTACGGCACAGATGCCAGCCAGAATGTTTTCAGTAAGTAGCTATTGAGCACCTGATCATTACAATATTTTGAAGAGTTTTTAAATAAGAAAAAACTAATCTGCAGAATTGTTTACAGTGTGAGCTCAGCTTTTGCAGACTCCCTAGAACACAAACGCCTAAGAGGAAATACATCAAAAAGATATGTGGTTGCCTCTTCTTTACACTTACCTGTAATTTTAAAACAAAAAAGATGACACGCTATGAACTGGCTGAATCAAGAGAAAGCATTTGAAACACAGGGCATCAGATTTGTGCAGAGAGGGAACATTGAGCTTCCGTAGTTCAGGAAGGTGGGACAGCATCACAAATGACAGCCCCCAACTTCCTGCCAGGATTCCAGCCCAGAAGAGTGCTGAAACATCTTTAGGCCTCTGCCTTCTCAGTACTGGGTCACATTCTTGTTTTGCACTTAGGGATACCCCAGGGCCTCCCCCCACTTATCTTGCATACTCCCTCCTTCTCTCAGGATTGGGGGGGAGGTTTCCTGAGCTCATTTCTGTCCCCTGCATTTCTGTGGGCAAAGCCCCAGGCCTGCTTTTGTCATAGGTTTCCTTTTTGGCTTTTTTAAATTTGGAATTTCACAGGTAGAGAACCTTTCATAGTTTTCAAAGCACTCTCTCATATCTAATTTATTGTCTTGTGATAGAGCCAGATAATATTATCATCCTTATTTATTTATTTATGACAGAATCTCACTCTGTCACCCTAGGGTAGAGTACCATTTCAACCTCAAACTCTTAGGCTCAAGTGATCCTCTTGCCTTAGCCTCCCAAGTAGCTGGGAATACAGGCATCTGCCACAACACCTGGCTGTTTTTACAGATGGGGCCTCACTCTTGTTCAGGCTGGTTTCCAACTCCTGAGCTCATGTGATCCACCTGCCTTGGCCTCCCAAAGTACTAAAATTACAGGCATGAGCCACTGTGCCCAGCCCGTCAAACCTATTTAAAAGTATAAGGAGAGAGCTCAAAGGTTTTAATTTGCCTAGAATGGCCTATACCAGGAATGCCAAAAAAATGTACACACATTATGAGCTGCTATCTACGTTTTATATATTTTATGTGCATACTTTGAGCACCTCTTTGTAATTGCAGAAGTCCAACACGACTTGTATTCATTCTTTCCATCAGCATATATTGAGTATTACAATTTCTATGTAGCTTTTTCCTTTCTTAAAATGTGTATACATTTTTTTGGCACCGTTCATATTTAATTTGCTCCTGACTCCCCATCTGGCTTGCAGGGTTCTCTACCATGACCAGATCCTTCTTTGGGAGTTGCATGCATGACCACCTTTGTATCGCTTGAAAATTTAACTGGCTTGGAAGACTTTGCTTCTCAGAGACAAACCAGGAGTGTTTGGCCTAGTTGACCACCACCTTCCCACCTGCCATTTTTAATTCTGCAGTCTTAGTTCCTGTTAAGAATGCCTTTCACAGATGTAGTTGTTATTAGGATTCTCTACTTTTGAATTGAATTTTTTACACCTTACAATTTGGGTCATTTGTCTACCCTAAGTTTCTTTCTTTGCATATTTTTTTTACCTCTGACAAAGTAAATTCTTGGAAAGTGAGAACTCTGATTTTCTCCTAAGGGAAAGTCCAGTAAGTGCTGAGTGAGTGACTGATCAACTGACTTGAGGCAGTAAGATAATTCATCCCTAAAGAACATTTTCCCAGAATTTTTGGAAATGATTATTAAATGTTCCTGAAAAATTTACTGAAATATCTGTTTTTCAAAACTAAATTGGAACTATTCATGGTACTCGGCATCTGTAGCCCAGAGAGCCGTTTTGTATTCCAGAATCCCTAGCTGTAGGGTTAGCCTTCTTCCGCTTATTAAATTTGTGCCCCATGGCAAGCAGGGATACTAATGCACTTACCAAAAAGCCACTGTTGACCACATTTGTGGGCACATTGGAGACAATTGCAGAATGGTCTTGGCATTAATACTGACCTACAGATGGCCAGTTGCTCAGAACCCAGACCCTCACCAGGAGTGTGGGAGGTCGAGCCATGGTGGAAATCCCAAAGCACCATCTCAGTGTTCCTGAAGCCAACAGGAGGTGCCCACTGCTCTGTGCACATTTATCCCCAGCAGTTCTGTAGCCCACAGGTCAGCATCTGAGAAGGGCAGAGCCTGCCTTGTCCCCGGCATTCCCAGTGTACATCTGCCAAGGCATCATTAGGAGGAAGATTAAGATGGGACGATTAAGTGTGAGCCTGTTGTTGCTGATGGCTCACTTCCCCAGGTAGACCATGCAGGGGTAGTGAAGACAAAAGGATTTAGAAGTTAGAGAGTAAACTGTCCCTGGGTTTTAGGGGGTCCCACAGTGGGACTAGGTGAAAGCAACAGAGGACAGGGAAGGAAGTGGCTTTGCTGTCACACTCTGTCTTTTCTCATTTCCTTAACCCCCATGAGCTGCCCCCACCCCCAGTCTTAAGCAAAAAGGAAGGGGTTTTCCTCCTTTTCCATAAATTTTTCCCAAGCTGTTCTTTAATACTATTTTCCCTTCTCTGAGTTGTCTTTGATGTGACCTTGAACTTAACTTATGGTATGATTCATACTCCCAGGCATGGCCCTTTCTCATAAAGATTGTAAAGCAGCATTGTACTGGATTGAGGTGTAGCGTTTGAGAATTATTTGTGTATTGTTTATTAATAAATGTCATTTTCCTGTGTGGCAATGATTGTATAAATATAACCTGAGTTTGAAGAGTGTGAGTTTATCTACAGTGATAGACTTTTGATTTTTAGTTTTAATACACATTTGACTTTTTAAAAAGCAAATGTTTCCATCAACCCGTGAAATAATAGGCTTGATGATTTTTATCATGGATACTTAAACTTTGAGATTTCAGTTATTTCTTAGATTTACTGTAACTAAAGTGTTGATCACTGTGAAAACCTTGCTTTGCAGAGGGAGTGGTCCCCCCAAATATAATTCATTGGTTTACTGTAAACCACAGAAACCACTGCTAAAGTGATAGGTAGTTAAAAACTAAAAAATGTCAGTTGTATAGTTTATACATTCATTCTTGATTATTAATTAGCTGTTATTCAACATAAATCTAATACAGTCCAGGGTTCAATTATAGAAAACAGGATCTTCCTTACTGATTTGGACAGTAAGGTATTAAATAGACTCGTGAGTATTAATAGTGGCTCAGACAGTCTTAATAAAGGCTGAAAGGGGGATTTAGCTGAAGGGTGGGGGGATCATGATTCTATATCCAGATCACTAGAGGCAAGGCAGCCTGAGAAGGGTATTAGCTCCTCAGCCTTCTCAGGCCTGTAAGGAGGAGGCTGGAATGGGCAAGGAGCCTTCACTAGCATACCAGCATATCTGCCCTGGACACCACTGCTGCTGTTAGTGACCTGTCTCCTGGGGACCAGCTGAAACCCCTACAGTCACAGCCCTGCTCTCATGGAGTCAGACTACATAGCACCAATACCAATAGTGATAAGATGAGGCTAAAAAGGACCAGTCTGTGTTGCTTAGACATCGGGGAGAAGGGGGCTGAGTCTAAGGTGGACGGGGAGTGCCGTGCTAGGAAGTCCCCTCGAGGAAGGGGCATCTAAGCTGGGAGCAGGGGTGAGGTGGGGAGGGGCCAAGTGAGGCAGGTGAGAGAATTCCAGGCAGAGGAAACACACCAGAGGACTGAGCGGAAGCTGACATGACGCGTGTGAGAGGTGGTGGAGCACAGAAAGTTCGGAGTAGGGCTGAACAGGCAGGGCTGTGCAGGTACCATTCTCAGAACGGATTCTTCCTAAGAGCAGTTGGAAGTCATGTTTTGAGGATGGGAGTGAGAGGAGAGGAGATGGGCTGAAGGTTATCACAGCTGCAGCACTTCAGAGAATGGCTTGGAGGTGGGCCAGAGTAAGTAAAGTCTAGGTAGACAGGTGGCTTAGAGAGGAGGTAGAGGTTCAGAGGCAGGGGGATGTGTGAGTTGGAGCTACACGTCCAGATGAGATTTAAAGCCTCCAGGAGGAAGAGGGAGCCCTGGCAGAGGCTGTGGCCTGAGGCGGTCAAGCCAGGCTACTGACTCGTCGGCAGGGACAGTCAGTCGCAGGGACAGTCAGTAAGAAGTAGGAAAAAATTGAAGTAAAATCCGTGTTTTTCAAAAAAGAGGAAACTTTCCATCTAGTTTAGCAGGGACTATTTTTGAAAATAGACCATTACTAGAAAGCGTAGCGGTCCTGCTAGCAGCTAGGTAGGCCATGCCTGGAGAAGTTAAAATAAAAGGGGAATTTATCTCTGCTATGATCACTAACTGCCCTGACCTAATGACCCCTTACTGAGAGGGGATATACATTTGAGGTCAGAAATCCAGCTTGTTAAGGGCATGGTAGTGTACCCTTATATTTCGTGGTGTGGTACGTAGAGCAAATGTTGTTATTCCATCTTCTATTAAGAAAACAGAGTGAAAAAGTAAGGGACAGCAAAATATTCACACCCACTTGTAAATTCCTCTGATAGAATGTCAGAGCTGCTGTCACGAGAAGTCCCTAAGGAAGTGGGACCTAGGGAAGCCAAACTGGATGGGGAAATAACCTAGAAAATTTGGGGTGCCGTTAGTTCAGTTGAGCAAACGTTTGTTGAGCCGAATTCCACGAATGGGTTCTGGGTTGAAATGCAGTACCTGTCCCCAAGGAATGTATGGCCTGATGAGGAAAGGCAGATAAACCCATGAGATTGTGGGTGTTCCTGACATTTTCCTGCAGGGATACAGGGGACCTTTTGTGACTGAGTGGGAGGGAAGTGGGAAATGCAGAAAAAAATGTAAGACTGCTTGTAGTTTGCCAGAGAACGAATCTTCTGATCGTTCAGGATATGGATCAGGGCTGATCCCTCCGTGTGTGCCGTACAAGTGACCGCGAGGATGCGGTGGTCATGGTGCATCCTTCCTACTGAGTTCATCTTTCTGTTCTGTTCTGTGTCTGTGCATCCCGTGACTGGTCTTTTCACTCCTGGCACTTGCTCACCATTGGAGGTGAGCTAGAAGTTCAGGTTAACCATTAGCCCACGGCACAAGCTCTCAGACTTATTTCCTTGTGTCTTCAGCATCGTCTCTCTCTGGATTTCAGGGAATGTGTTTCTTTATTATGCTGTTAGACCACGAGCACTGTACGAGTGCACCGTGGCCCTTCTATGGAAAAGAGATGGCAATCTGACAGGCATCTGGCTCGGGGTGTTTTCTCAAATTGAGCAGTGACACCAGGCATTCTGCCCTTTTACGTGGAAGACGATTTATCTGACAGCCAAGTTAATATTTCAGAAATGTAAACTGCAGACAGTTAAGGAAACTTTTTTTCTTTTGAGTGGAATAATTACAGTCAAGGGAGAAAGAAACTTAGAGACATTACAGACCCCTCTGATAGTGGAATACAGGAAAGCATTAAATTATTCATTCGCTTGCTGGATAACTGGTGAATAAATGCATGATGGAACATTTAGAGTTTGGCAAAGCTGTCTAGAGAATCCATTAGACAAATTCATGCAACAGCAAAAATTTGGGGAGAAATTTTTATTCTGATAAGTTGGATGGCATAGAATAGCCAAAACTCCAATTATAACTATGAATGAAAATATTCCACTGCCCAGATTAATGAATGATTTTTACTTAGGGCTTTGTGACTTGTAAAATGATATTTTAAGGGAAATCGGAAAATTAATGCTTAGAGGTTAAGGTACCGGTGTCATTTAACATGCTTGCTTATTGCCCCCAAGCAAATGGTACGTCTTTGGGCTTTATTCTGATGATCATAAATATCTCTCTATCCTATTGCTTTGTTTCAGGAATATATATTCTCTCCAGTCTTTATTGGCCAGATTTATCTCATCAAAGACATTGTGATCTGGCAAAGCTGCTTCTTGTTCAATAAGCTGGGAGTGTGTTTTAAGTGGTTACGTTCAGTTATATTTGTTTCCTTGAAGCTATTGAGGGCAATGTGCCTGTTTCAGACCACAAAAACAAGAGAATTTTTTTTTTTCTGTTTGATTATAGTTAATCAGCTTTCTGTTGTTCCTAGAGATGAACTACATAAGGAAAGTTCACATGTTTCAGGGTCCTCCTTATAATCAGAGATCTGTATGAAGTGATGGGAAAGCGTGTTTCTCACGCTAAAGAAAAATACTTGGGGAAGGCAGAATGTTCATTGTCTTTAACCAGTGGCTGAATATTTTCAAAGACATTCATAAAAATTTGAATAGGAGGAATAATGAAAAGAAGCTGTCCCATGGAAGAAATTTCCTCCACATTACATTGTTTTTTTGTTTTTTGTTTTTTTTCTTTTTGCAGTTTTTGGTCAGGGCTGGCAAAAGGGGCCAGCTCTACTCGTTGAGCCACAGGCACCACCCCCTCCACATTACTTTTTAATACAGGAATATCCAGAAGGCCATTTAATGTCAGCTAACAAATATTAACAGAGTGACTGGCCAGTGCAGACTTGAGAAATTAACCACCCTCACTTGACTGAGTGCTAGTTTTTGAGTTATCTGCATGTTTTCTGAAATCATAATATTTTTGTTTTCCTTTTTACTTAGTATGTCTTTAGATACAACCTTTACAGAAGAAAAGAGAGAGAACTGTATATATAAACACACTATGTGCTTAACTCTGGAGGGGCAAAAACTGGAAGGAAGATCTTTTAAGGCTAGAATATTCCAGAAGGTTTTGAAGAGGAAGGAAATCAAGTTTGCACAGCCTTGAAGAATGGGTAGATTTAGAGCAGGATTCCAGAGGGTTTTTATTTTTATTTTATTTTTTTAAGACAGAGCCTCAAGTTGTCACCCTGGATAGAGTGCTGTGGCTTCAGAACTCACAGCAACCTCCAATTCCTGGGCTCAAGCGAGTCTCCTGCCTCTGCCTCCCAAGTAGTTGGGACCACAGGCACCCGCCACAACGCCCGGCCATTTTTTGGTTGCAGCCGTCATGTTTGGCGGGCCTGGGCTGGATTCGAACCCGCCAGCTCAGGTGTACATGGCTGGCGCCTTAGCCCTTTGAGCCACAGGCGCTGAGCCACCAGAGGGTTTTTAAATAGGAATGGTTCAGCGTGAGTAAAAATATGGCTGAGATGTTCCCCTCCACATCGTTATCTTCAAAATGCTCTTCTCCGAACATAGTTCTTATTTCTTTTCACATGTGTTTTTGTTTTTTATTTCAGCCCTCTGCTTCCAGGCCTAATCCTCAATTCTCCTGCAACTCACTGGTGATTTTGCTGTGTAAAATCCCAAAGGTTCTCTTGCATGTCCCTTGTCAGTAGCCTATTTTCACTTAGTCATTTACTGTGGCTTAGTTTGCCAGCTTCCTCGGTGCACCTGGTGTGCAGGAAGTCCTCACAGTCCTGTCCTCTGATCTTTCAGGGGCATGTCACTTACTCCTTGGAACAGAGAGGAGAGAGCTGAAGAAGTGTTCCATGTCAACCGTCATGCCAGGCACTTTGTTTTTTCCATGTTGTTGGAAGCAGAAAGAATTAGTGCCATGGTTGTTTTATTATCTTCCACATTGTTTACATGACTCTCAGATGGCATTGACCATGGGATGTCTGGACCCTGACATCCCAGAAGAGAGCTACTTTCCAATCATCCTTCCTCCTCGTGCTCCTTGTATTTTCATATCTGTGTCCCTGCCTCCATCTCTGTCCCCAAAGCCTCTCACAAAATAATGACACATTAAGACAGAGCAGGAACACACACACATACACATTCGTACACGTGTTTAGATGCTAGATGGTGAATTATCTGGAAAGACTTAGATTCTCCTGCCCTCAAGTGGGCCGCACAGACGCTCTTGATGGGCTTCTTAGAGCACAGGAAATAACAGGAGAAGTGATAATACTACTAGAAACAAGGCCCTGTTTCCTTTTCTGCTTTTGCCAAAGAGTACTTAAAGCCTTTTGTGGAAAGCAGCTTTCTGTCTTTGTTTAAAAAAAAATTCTGTTTATTTTAATGGTAGAAAACACCCCTGGGTCAGCCTGCTCAGCTCACATTCTCTTGTTTTCTTTTTCCTGCAGATTCTTTTCTGTAGGAAGCATTGGAGTTCTACTCAATCTGCATATAATAGAAGGCAGTAATTAAGGAAAAGAATATATCTGAAGAATGATTAGCTAGATAATGATCCTTTTCTTTAAGACAAGAAGTGGTTGTTAGTAGGCAGGTGCTGGAGGCTCTGGCTGACCCCTGCAGGCACTCAATGGGTAAGGGCTCCCTCACTAGAAACTCAGTGTGCAAACTGGAGCCTTTACCCTCTGATGAGCAGGTTGGCCTTCCAAACAATTATTCTCACAGCAGAAGTAAGGATGGTCTTGATTTTTTTCCCCTCGTACTAGTCTGATTCCTTTCTCTTCGAGCTCCAGGCTGTTTGTCAGAATACTGAACAAGTCACCACCTATTAGATGACTAGAAACAAAATACAAGATGAGACTTGAGGGCTGTTTGTAAGTTCTTTGGTGCAAGAGGAAAGAAGTGTGGCAACTCCATGAAAGGCTATCTATTTTTAAAAGTAAGAATGCAGACAAAAGTCCAAGGAAATATTAATCTCCCCTTCCTTCCTCCTTTTGAGGACAAGTGGTGTCTTCACTGTGAAGCTTGTTATGTCCTCAGAGGTGGGTCCTTTATGGTTAAAGTGACAACCTAGAGCGAGCGAGCAGACTGATCTCTGTGTCTGGAGGAAGGTCAACCTTCAGATGCTGTCTTCCTGCTCTTCCGTTACCAGGCTTATCGGTTTTCTCAGAGAGGTTGACCATAGAATTAAAAGTGGTTCCCCTGGGTTAATTATATTACTAAACGTTCTACCATATGGGCTCATTTCTTTGGAGACATCTTCCTACTTATTACCTGGAGCAGAGTTGACAGTATCACCTTCTACTTGTCTGCATTCCTTCAAAACTAATTTGTTTTTAATAACTAACCAAGTACACTTGTGATACCATAGGCATTTGTATCTTAAACCCCATGTTATCAAAATGAGTTTTTACTGCCCAGTGTGGAGACTGTGTAATATGAGGTAATTTAGTAACTGGGTCTATTTCCCCAAACGTTGAGATTTTAAAATAATTATAAAATAATATGATTCTGACCAGTTGTAGTGATTTTAGTTCCACCTGAGAGTTTGATGTTTCTTTGCCCTAAGTACCCAGCAGAGGCGGAGTGGGGTAGGCAGTAAGTCCTGGAAAACAAGATTGTGTGAAATTTACTGACTCTCAGAGATCTGGAATTTTTGGAGGCATATCTAGAAATAGACAAGTTTTTTTTCTTTTGCAGTTAGGGAAAGCTGCTACTAAACATACAATGTTTACTTGGTTGGCTTATTGAATCAATTTACTTCTCACATATTTACAGGTTGTAAATATCTGGCACTAGTGTAGGTCCAAAGACATACACCCTGGGGAAAAAGGCAGACAGGTGCCCACAGTCCTATCTTACATTATCGGAGATGGAGAGAGAGAGAGAGAACATTAAGTTACAGTGTCCGGTGGTGACAAGTGCTGGGAAGGAGGTGAGGGTGGTGGGTGCCATGCTGGGTAGGGTGATCTGGGAGGCTCCCCTTGCTAATATGACATTTCAGTAGAGTCCTGAGTTGAGAGATTGGGTAAGGGATAGGATTGTTCCAGACAAAGGGACTGTCAAGTGCAAAGGTGTGAAGGAGGAGCGTGGAGAGTCTGGGGATTGGGGCCCAAGGAACTAGCCAGGGGCGGCAGGGAGGGGCTTATCCAGCATGAGGACTGGTTGAGAGAAGAGCCCAGACATCCTAGGAGGCTTTGCAGCAGGTTGTGTGACTTAGAACACAGGGGAAGGTGGTGGTAAGAAGAAGCTGGTCTGGGGCATGTATTGAATAAACAGCCCAGAGATTTTTGAAGACTTAGATACATAATGTGAGAAAGGAGTCAAGTTGACTGCGGGGCTTTGGGCCTGAGTGTCCACCTGCACAGAGGTGCCACTAGGTGATACGGGGAAGATGGGTAGGAGCTGGCTGGGGGTGAGAGGAGAATAAAGCTGCACATTTGGGCGAGTTGTTTTTAAAAAGCTTTTCAAATAGCCAATTGGGGATGCTGATTACCCAGGAGTTTAGAGTTTTGAGGAGAGAAGAGTCTAGAGATAGGAATTAAAAAATGTGAGAACCATGTCACCACCAATCCCAGCTGGGTTCCTGGGGATGATAAACTCTTGGGGGTGGTGGTGGCCAAGAGCTCTTCAGGAGATGGAGGTGGTGTGATGGGATGGTCTGATGGCAGGTGCTTTAGAGAAGAGGGAGGAACCAGGGTCTGAAATGAGTAAGGGGGAGCGCAGAGTCCCCACCTTACACACTGCCCCATGGGTTCCTGGCATAATAGGAACTTGAAGGAGCTACAAGGAAATGTGGCTTTGAGATGATCAGAATTGGGTGAGTGCAAAAAAGGTAAAAATAGGTGTAGTCCCAGCTACTCGAGAGGCTGAGGCAAGAGAATCACCTAAGCCCAGGAGTTGGAGTTTGCTGTGAGCTGTGTGACGCCACTGCACTCTACCGAGGGTGATAAAGTGAGACTTTCTACAAAAAAATAAAATAAAATAAAAATAGGCCAGGCATAGTGGCTCTTGCCTGTAATCCCAGCACTTTGGAAGACTCAGGCAGAAGGATCGCTTGAGACCAGCAGTTTAGGCAATAGTGAAACCCCATCTCTACAAAAAATTTAAAAATTAGCCAGTGTGGTGGTATATGCCTATAGTCCCAACTACTTGAGAGACTGAGGTAGGAGGATTGCTTGAGCCTAGGAGTTCACAGGCTGCAGTGAGCTGTGATGATGCCATTGCACTACAACCTCAGGGACAGAGCAAGACCCTGTCTCTTAAGAAAAAAAAAGGTAAAAGTCTTTGAAGAGGTTAGTTTTTGCCCCATGGAAATATTTTATTTGGGGGCTTGGGGTAGTTATTTGGAGGTCAACTTGGTCAAGTTAGGAGATCTTTGGAGCTGATCGGAGTTAGGAGCTAGGATTCTTACAGCAACTGAATTGAACCCAATGGAAGGTCTGATAAGATTAATCCTCCTTCCCCAAATGAATCCAAGAGTAAATTTTCTATACGAAGATAGTAAGTATTTTAGGCATCACAGGCCACATAGATTGTTAGTTACTCAAGTGTGCCATTGTAGCATGAACACAGCCACAGATGACACAGAGGAACGAATGGGTTTGACTCTGTTCCAATAAAACTTTATCTACAAGAGCAGGAGGTGGCCAAATGTGCCCACAAGTTGTAGTTTGTCAGCCCCAGGGCAAGGTGGCACTTTGTAGTTGGCAAGAGAGTAAGGAGGAGGTGGGTGGAAAGAGGTGGGCTGGGACTTGAAGGAAAGTAGGCAAAGTCTGAGCTCCAGGATCCAACCCCAACCTGGTGAGGTGCCTATCACCCACTGGGGGAACTAGGTGTTTCCACTTCTCCTCCCTCAGGCTGGAGTCTTATGAAAATTGCTTCCTGACAAAGGCAATGATGGGTGGTGTGCATTTCCTCATCTGCACAGCAGACAGACCAGAGGAGGAGATAGGAATGTGATAGGAAACATTTAAGTTACAGAAAAGAAAACTTCTAGGCCTTCTAGGCAATGACAATGATAATATACACACATTATCAAGTGAGATTTTTTGTTTTTTGGAGACAGAGTCTCACTTGTCACCCATGGTAGAGTGCCCTGGCGTCACAGTTCACAGAAACCCCAAACTCTTGGGCTCTAGCGATTCTCTTTGTGTCAGCCTCCAGAGTAGGTGGGAATATAGGAGTCCACCCTAATGCCTGGCTTTTTTTTTTTTTTTTTTTTAAAGAAACAGGGGTCTTGCTCTTGCTTAGGCTGGTCTCAAACCTGTGAGCTCAAGTGATCCACCCACCTTGGTCTCCCAGAGTGCTAGGATTAGAGGTGTGAGCCACCACGTCCAGCCAAGATCCAGCCAAGATCGGAAGTTCTTTGGGGGAGGTTCTCCTAAACAAGACCAATTTCCTTCTTTTGCCTGGACCACAGCAACTTCTGTGATGTTTTCATGTGAATGAACTATTAAGAAACAGACTTATCAAGCATATTATAAATTACTCCAAATTTGAGGGTGTAATACTATGTATTTAAAATTTCTCTAGTTACAAGTGGTAGAGTTTTTTTTTTTTTTATGGTTATTCACCTTAACACATTACATACTTATTGGTCATATTTTGAGTAATAAGGTTGATTGTGCCAGCCCATCCTAATACTTTTTTTATTGGTATAATTTTATTTGCCAAAATAAATTGTTTTGCCTCAAGCCATACACTGGGATATTAAATATCTTCAAAGTAAAACTCAGTGAAACTTGGAGATACTATAGGATTGTGATTGTATGTGACAGAAACGCAATTCTAGCTAAGCACAAAGAGGGTTTTGTGTCGGGGATTCTAAGGATATGTCTGGAGGTCGTAGCAGGGGATGTGGCAACACAGCTGGAACCAGGAATACAGATGCTGCCAGGACTGTTCTGTTTCTTTTCTCTGTCTGCATCTCTGCTTCCTCCAGGCCACATTGTGGTAGACACTGACCTCTTATATTCTTTGTGTGTCATCATTAAGTGGCAGGGAAGGGCCTGTGTGAAGGCCTCAAGTTCACACCCTGAGAAAAGACTCTTCTTCCTTCATGGGTCTGTGGCCAGCCCTGGACAGATGGCCACAGAATAGGGTCATAGTCATACCGAATTATTATGCCTATGATGATTGGATAGATTTGGGACATACTTACTGACCTGGGCATTCAAAAGAGAAGGTTGAGTGTACATGAAATAAATAAACATGAATTTAAGAGAACAAAAATTCACTCCTTATGTTAAATTCAGCACATTTACTGAGGCTTCATTTTCTGAGACTGACCATTGTGATGACAGAGTGTGGTTTTGGTAAAGCTCAGGACCATTCCATACAGTCTCTGGAGGGAGAAACAGAGGCCTTTGGCTGGGCAGTCCCTGGAGTTGCACCCGGCTTTTCCATTACTGACCTTGGATTTAGTCTTTTCACTTATAAATTGAGGGAGTTAGATTGGGTGGTCTCCAGAGGGCCCACTAAGCCTAAAAGCTGCTGTTTCTGGCTGCAGCATCATATGTAATATGTCATAGAATATAATAGAATTTGTAATAAGAATTGTGATGATAATTTTAAAAACACTGCTGCTACACAAATATATATTGCCATTTGTTGAGTTAATAAGGTTTGATCACAAGGCAGTGGTTCTCAACCTTCCTAATGCCGTGGCCCTTTAATACAGTTCTTGTGGGTAGCAACCCACAGTTTGAGAACCGCTTATATTATAATTAGAGGCATTAGTTTTTTTTTCCAAAATGGAACATAAATAAAATGTTTTTTTCCCCCAAATCCTTCTCTCGATTCTTACTACTATTTATTACTTCTCTTGCCTGAAAATTTTCCCCTAGATCTTGTTGGACTCGACATCCCTGCTATATGTCGACGTAGAATATTAAATGTCATTACCTTCATCTCCCTGCAACCCCTTCTCTTTTCAGCCACACTTTATTTCCACTTTGCATTAGGGAATCCAAAACTGAGCCATGTTTAGGAAACTTAGTGTCAATCACCAAGTTGAGATTCTATTTTCCCAGGCTGAGGGGAAGGTAAATAAATTGGATCCAGTGAGAAGCCTGAGTATTAGGATGTGCCCGTCATTGTCTCTTTCAGCAGAGCTCCATGGGGAGGGCAGGCAATCCCCTGGGTGCTGCGGGTCCCTGAGGCTGCTGCCTTGCAACACATCAGCATAATCCACTCCCTGGTCTTTTGTGGGCTGGCAGGTCTCAGTCAGCCTGGTCCTTACAGCTGCTGCTCTTAGACCCCTTCATTCCTGTTAAAAGGACCTGGTGTTGGTAAACAAGCTAACACGCCACTACAGCATGAATCTAACTGGGAGGTGCTGCTTCTGTAGAAGGAGCTCTTGAGCACTTCCAGGGTTTTCTTTTGGTGCAAAAATAGTACCCATTACCATCGAGGGAGATGCTGTAGGAGTGGATTTCCTTTCTTCCATGATTTATGAGTCCCTATTAGGTTTAAGCAAGCAAAACTTTTCTATCAGTATTCTAGAATTCAGAATTATATGCAAAAAAACTCTAATGAGCGTCCTGTAAAGGATTGCGTCTTGAGAAAACTGATAATTCAAAACATCTGTCTAACCGCGGCTTTCAGTTCTAATCAAAGCTCTGTTAATCCTTTGCTTGGAATGTCCTGATTTTTCTTTTGCTTTTTCTTAAAAAAAAAAAAAACAACACTTCCACTTCATTGATATTTGATTCTTCTTAGTAAAACTGCCAGTTTTAATTAAGTTTGAAATTGAAATATGGCTGGAAATTGGATAAAATGGCAGCATAGTAATTTCTTTCAAACGTTCTTTTTTTTTTTTTTTTGAGACCGAGCCTTAAGCTGTCACCCTGGATATAGTGCTGTGGCATCACAGCTCACAGCAACCTCCAATTCCTGGGCTCAAGCGAGTCTCTTGCCTCTGCCTCCCAAGTAGCTGGGACTACAGGCGCCCGCCACAACGCCTGGCCAATTTT
>CAUYON010211289.1:0-30492 GCA_963573935.1 Arctocebus calabarensis | reverse complement strand
TGGTTTTATATAAAATTTGAAATATTTCCATCTAACTGGTTAACATAGGCTTCGCGATTGTGTTAAGACATTTATATTCTACATTTAGTAAATTTCACATGTACCCTTGTAAGATGCACCTTAGGTGTGGTCCCACCAATTCACTCTTTTAAAATAACAAAAATGTCAGTAGATGTTACAGTCTTGCTTTTTCCAATATGGTCAACAGTGTGCTGACAATAATATAAACATCAGTTATGTGCAAAGGCTACCACAGTTCTTCTTTTTTTTTTTTTTTGGTAAGTACTTATAACTGATGTTTTATTTGATTGTGAGCTATTAAAACACCTAAACAAGTCAGTAGTCTATTTAACTTGGGGTTTTTTGCAGTTTTGGGCCAGGGTTGCATTTGAATCCTTCTCCTCTGGCATATGGGGCCTGTGCCCTACTCCTTTGAGCCACAGGAGTTTTAACTTTTTATTTAGCTTTTTAAAAGTGAGTTTATTCCTGTTATGTCTAAAAAGAATCAACAATGTTACTCGGGATCACACTGCATGTACGTTTTATTTCTTGTCTCAGCCATGAAGTGAGTTTATTTGGAATGCTCATTTTAAATGGGCTTTTTTTTTTTTTTCTTTTTTAAAATTTCAGATTAACAAACGATTAGGTTACAGTGTTCACATATGTCAGGAAGACAATGTCCCTGTCAGGGTGTCCTGCAGGAGTGTGCTGTTCTATGGACGTACCTTTCACTGACACTCTTGCCATGAACATTTTTTGTTTGAATTATTAATGAAAAGTGGTGACGCCTGTGGCTCAGTGAGTAGGGTGCCGGCCCCATATACCGAGGCTGGCAGGTTCAAACCCAGCTCCGGCCAAACTGCAACAAAAAATAGCCGGGCGTGGTGGCTGGCGCCTATAGTCCCAGCTACTCAGGGAGGCTGAGGCAGGAGAATTGCCTAAGCCCAGGAGTTGGAGGTTGCTATGAACTGTGATGCCACAGCACTCTACCAAGGGTGACAAAGTGAGACTCTGTCTCTACAAAAAAAAAGTAACTTGTGACCAGCATGGTGACATGCACCTTTATTCTCAGCTACTGGGGAGGCTAAGGCAGGAGGATCATGTGTGCCAGGAGTTTGAGGCTGCGGTGAACTGTGTTTGTGTCTATGAACAGTCACTGTATTTAGTCTGAGGAACGTAGAAAAAAAGAAGTGAATAGTGTCCAAGTGTTTTTAGTGACATCTGTGTGAAGTCACGTTTTGCTATAGAGAAGGAACACAGGCTCATAACTTCAAGCTTTTTGTATTTTGAAAATATTATAGCCTTTAGCATTTAATTAGCTGGGAGTTCTGCTCTCCTGGCAGGTGGTACCTAAACCCCCTCTGCTATCTTTAACACGCAGTGTGTGTTCCTACGATGTTGCGTGTACGCTTTCACTTTGTGTCAGGAGGTGGGTCGTCGGTGACAGACCGTTCGCCATGGCTGCTGTGTGGCCTTGAAGAGGCTCTCCCCAAAGTGTGGGGTGTGTTCCCAGCGTGCACCTCTGCTCTTCCAGACCTGCTGTCTGTCCTTTGGGGTCGTGGGGGAGGTGGCGTCTCTCAGCACCAGCTCTGCCCAGTCTTCCTTTAGCAGGAGCAAGACGGGAAGAATGAAGCTGAGGCAGGTCTGTGTTTCTCAGGGTAGGTCTGCGTTGGGGCTTGTCAGCCCTGTGTCACAAAGAGCTTGAAGGTCTGTGGGGAATGGAGCTGTGATGACCATGCGGGCCATCCTTGGTGTTGACAGAAGGCTCCCCTGTCCCCCTGCTGTGCCTTCCCCACAAGGAGCACGGCACAGCTTCTCCCATGTTCTGACCACGAAGGCCACCGGCTAGCCCGTGACCGGATGTTTACATTGACTGGTTCAGAATGCTCGTGTGAAAGGTAGAAATATCCAGTGAAGGTTTGCCTTAGTGTCCTGGGGCCGGACAGGAAGAACACTGTGGCTCCTCAGACGCTGGCTCAGGCCCCCGCCAGGCGGCCGCAGCTGTTCAGTCGGCTTGTCTGTGCTTTCTCGTCTCCCTGGTACTTGCTGTGCAAGGTGGTGTTTGTGTGAATAAAATGAAAGAGTTGAATGGGAGGGAGGGAAGGACATAAAGCTATATAGAGATGGTGGTAATGGAATAATGCTGTCCCTTTATCTGTAAGTGGACATTAAACCAGCCCAGGAAGTGAATGGAAGAGGGTTTCTAGCTGGACACCTCGAGGGAATTCCCACCTCTGCTTTCTGTGCCTCCCCTTCGCCTTGTCATCAGCAGTCACCTAGGTCCCCCGTCCCCTGTGCCTGGCACAAAGTGTGTGCTCGCTGTCAAGGACGTAACTGGGTGCTTCTGGGAAGTGGTCGGTGCCTCCGTTCCCTCCGTCACTGGTACGATGAGAAGGAGCTTGCACACAGCAAGCCCTACCCTGTGTCTGCTGTTCACGTGGCCTTTGTGTGGGTCCAGATTCACACGTTGGGGTTTTCTAATGGATTGATGTTCATGTCAAGGTGACATTTGACACCACTTAACTGCTCTAACATTACAGAAAATAAAGTTATCAGATGAACCTGTAGAAGCAAAAGAAGATTACACTAAGTTTAACGCTAAAGATTTGAAGACTGAAAAGGTATGTGTGTGGGTTTGTGGCATTTTCTGTAACGCAAACTCGGGGCACTGCAGCCTGAGCAGTAGGGGAACAGTCGCAAGCTCAACTGTGATGGTCTTTCTGACCGGGAAGAATTATTAACTTACATTTCTGTGACTTAATAATTAATTCAAACTTGGGTATGGCAATGAAAAGGTTGAGCAATTAAAACTTTGCAAATCAAAGAAAAGCAACATGCTGCTTGTCAAGAGTGTGCTCAAACCGCGGGGTCACGGATGGATGGGTCGGGGCAGGGTGCTGCCAGGTCACAGGTCATTTCCTCAGCCCAGCTTCCTAGAAGTTTCTGATGATGATAAAATTATGAATAACTTCACCAGTCCCCATTCACCTTGGCAAATGTTATTTTGGTAACATTTCTTATGAGTTGTATCTTGTGCATACATTATATCTACATACTAGCTTTTTAATTAGCATTATGATGCTCATATAGTTTCTTGTTTCCACCTTTCCCTTGAGTATCATTTTGTGAGAATTTCAAAGTTAATAGTTTCATGATGTTCAATCATGTGTGTTACTTTATTTCATTTTATGAAATATGATTTACTTAATCATTCCCCTGATTTGGGACACAGAGGTTACTTGCGACTTTTTTCTGTTTTTTTCAAATGAAGTGATAGACATTGCTACTTGCAGTCCACGTCTGTCTCTGACTGTTTCATTAGACACAGTCTAGAACTAAGAGTAGGACCTTTGACAGCAGGAAGCCTTCATGATAATTACAGTACATATAGCTAAAACGATTTCCAAAAATGTGGTAGAAATTTTCACTCCCAAACATAATTTCTGATGGGTATTTTTGTTGCTTCTTGCTAGGGGAAGTATTATTTTTATTCTTTAACATTTATTTACCTGTCAAACTAGGCTGCATTTATTTTTTTTATTTTTTACATTTTTCTAATTTAGAAAGATTAGTTGTTTTTCTAACTGCTTACTGCCCATTTGTTTTTTTTTTTTATTTTGGTTTTTTTTTGCAAATTGTTGGATTTTATTCCTTGCCTGTTTTTATGTTGAGGTAATAAAATTTTTCAGTTTATTTGTAAGAGCTCATTCCAAATTAAGGCTATTAACATTTTAACAGTGTTAAATTGTTCTGAGGATTAAGTGTAGAAATTGTTTTTCTTTATGATTTTCCCATGGTTTTATGCTTTAGAAGGCCTTGCCCATCCCATGTTAATTTCTACTTAGATTTTAACAATGTTTACTCTCCTTCGAGGTTTTTTAAATAAATTGTGTTCTTTAGATGCAGTTTCTTTGGGCATGGTGAGGGAGAAATCCAATGTAAGATCTGCCTGAAGACCTAGCGTGCACTTCCTGTCGCAGGCCTCTGTGGAAATGCTATTGGGCGTAGCACCCGTGGGGAAGGGGGCTGGACCGGGGTGTCTGAAGGGCACAGGTCATGTCTGAGAGGGACTGTCAGCGTCCCCGTCCCGTCAGTAACAAGCCTGCTAAACCGTACATGACACAGCGAGACTGCGGGAGTCGCACACCCCTCCCTGCAAGACCCTGGAGCAGTGCCTTTGCCTTAGTGCTGGAGGTGACTGGGACCTTTTCCTTGCTCATTCCCACGTGTGCTGCTTCTGAACACACTGGGATGCATCAAAGTAAAATCAGCTGCTGTTTATTTACCTTCCTCTATTGCTTTTTATAGGACATTGGGAAAAAACACAGTGACCAGTAAGAGCAAAGTATGGGGCAGAGTTAGTTGGAATTAGCTTTGGGAAAACATTTCTTTGTTGGAGAAAAATGAGGCCGTTGTCCTGCTGGTCTGGGAGACTGTGCAGTCCAGGTCACCTTTTGAATACGATAGGGCTGTCCTGAATTCCCCGCAGAGCTCATGAATAAAATCAGATGGTAAATTGCTGGGAGTTTTTCATCATGTGGCAATACGAGGCTGTCATTCCTCCCCCGACAACTGCAGCCGTGTCAGCACCGTTGTTTGTGTCACTGCCTTTCATGAGCCCTCGGAACTACCCCCCTGAGAGAAGCCCTGGGCTGTAACAGCCCACTCCTGTCTTCTGCCCTTCAGCATCCTCTGCCCTGGGCTGACTCTGAGTAGAAGTCAGAGCTCATCTCCCCTTTAGAAAGCAGTTGGCGCCCCAAGCAGCCTCGGGAGGAAGCGCAGGCTCGTCTGGTTGGCCTGTGATTTCTAAGTACCGTACATGTAACCGTTTTTCTCTCTTATTTTCATTAACAGAAAAGTAACAAAATGACTGCAGCTCAGAAGGCTTTGGCTAAAGTTGACAAGAGTGGAATGAAAAGTATTGATACCTTTTTTGGTGCAAAAATTAAAAAAAAAACTGGAAAGATTTGAAAAGTTGAGAATGAAATCTAACGGAAATACTTGCTTTGTACACGTGTCATTTCTGTCCTGACTGCCTTTGGGGTGGGAGAAAAAAGAGGGCAACATTGAGATTCTCTTGAACATTTCTTTGTGTTCGTTTTTTTGTGTTTCTGAAGAAAGTATGGGAAAGTAATTTTGTAACTTGGGGCGGTGGCCTTTGGAGTCTCATTTGACATAATGAAAAGTGTCCAAGTGAACAGAATTAACACGCCGCGCCGTGGTCTCCTCAATAAACTGACTCTGATGATGATGGTGCCTACGCCTGTTGTTTTATGCGAATTCACAGACTGCAGCTGTAGCAACATGGTTTCCAACACACTGAGGGAACCTGGAAAACAAAGCCGCCAGGTAAATCATTGGTTTTTAGAAGCCTTCAGGTTTTGGTAAATCTTTTGACTAACGGTGTTTTTCTGTTTTATGAATCCATGTTCTTTGTAGAAAATAAGAGAAAATAGTTCTACAAAGCTTGTAATCTCCCATTTGCATTACCAGCAGTTCCTGAGTTACAAACCTCAGAAATAATATGGTATATTTTCTTAAAATAACATTTTTAAAAGGAATTATAATAGTAATCTTACAATCCTTTTTCCGTATACGTCATTTTGTGAGCATTTTCTCTGGCTACTAAGTATTCTTCACAGATAGGAGTTTTTGATTATGTAGCAGTGTAATTTTCAATTTGAAAATTTGATTATTTAATAGCCATGACTCCCTTTGGACTCAAAACAGTTTGGACATTTGGCCCCTCCCAATCCCAGGTTTTGGAGGTGGGACCTGGTGGCAGGTGACTGGGTCATGGGGTGGCTCCCTCCTGAGCGGCCCAGTGCCCCCTGGTGGTATGGAGTGAGTTCTCACTTTATCAGTTCATGCAGGAGCTGCTTGCTTCATGGGGCCTGGGGCCTTCTCCCCACTCTCTGGCTCCCTGCCCCGCCATGTGACCTGCCTGCTGCCCCTGATTAGAAATTCCCTGAGGCCCCTGCCAGAAGCAGACGCTGGAGCCGCACTGCTCGTACCATCTGCACAACCGGGAGTCAAATGAGCCTCTATTGTTTATGTATTACCCTCAGGTATTCACACAGGTGTCTTAAACGTGGGTTAATAACAGGCAGCCCCCAGGTTAGGAATGAGATAGGTTCTGTAGGTTTATTCTTAAAGTGAATTTGTGTGTAAGTTAGACTGGGTACATTTACCTATTACCTGTAATAGCCTTCGTTCCTCAGTGTGACTCATATATAAGTCAGAGGTTTGTAACTCAGGGACTGCTGGTAATGCAAAATGGATTAATCTAGGACATTTAAGAATATTTAGATTGTTTACAGATGTTTCCTGTTTGAAGGATTAAAAGTAAATGTCCACATCTTTGATTTCCTTAGAGTGAATTTTTAGGTGTAGCACTATTGGTTCAAAAATAACATTTTCAGGGTGGCACCTGTGGCTCAATGAGTAGGACAACAGTCCCATATACCGAAGGTGGCAGGTTCAAACCTGGCCCCTGCAAACAAAAAAAATTACATTTTCAAATATATATTTATGGTAATACATTTCACAGAAAGGTTGTAGACTCCAGCACGCTAACAGATAGTAGATGTGAGTTCATATCTTATTCAACACCAGCTCGTTAGCATCTAATGTTAGATTTGCAAATAAGATGAGAAAAGGCATCTTACTGTAGTTTTAATTCACATTTCCCTGATTAGTAATGATGTTGAATATTTTTTCACATTTACTGATCAATTGTCATCTTCTAGAGACTTGTCTATTTATATCCTTGGTTAAATTATTGAACTGTCTGTATTTTTCTTATTGAGTAAAAGTATTCTATAACTTAAGGACATTAATTTTTGTCCACCATGTTCATTGTACATTTCTTTTCTTGGTTTGTACTTTGCCTTTAATTTTCTTTTAATTTTTTGACACACAGATGGTTTTAGTTTTTATGTAGGCATATATGCATAATTCCCTTTACATGAATGTTACACTTAGAACACTGTTTCTCTTTTCAGGAAACTTAACTAAGTTAAATTCTTTACTTGTATTTAATTAAATCATCTAGAGAATTTATGTTTAAATATACTGGAAGGTAAAGCTATAATTTGATTGTCTCAGCAGTTTGTTTTCCTATCTATAGAATCGTTTTGTCGAGTTCTAAGAGTAAGTTTCAAAGGGATTTTTATTGAGCTTTTATCAGACTCATAAATTAATTTGGGAAAACAACTGTCTCTACAGACTACAGTGTTCTTTGGGAGGTTCCAGGTGTAGCTGTGTCTTCACACCCTTCAGTAGATGTAGGAATATATCTAGTTCTCTTCGTTGTTATTAATGAAATTACTTATTTTTCAGTTAAGTCTACTAACTGGTCATTTTATGATAAGATTTCACATTTTTATATAATTAATTTTCAAATAGCCAATTTACTAAAGCCTTAATCTAAAATGTTTCCATTTTATATACCTTGGTTTCAATATATAATAAGGTATGGAATTAACTTCTAAAAATTGTGTGCAGTTTTAATGGTTATACCTATTCTCTGCCTTTCTTTAAAATTTCTTTCTTTTTTTTCTTTTTTTAATTGTTTTTCATTAAATCATAACTTTGTACATTAATGCATTTCTTTCTTTCTTTTTGTGACTCAACACCCAGTAAGCCTCTTTTATATCTTTTACATTATGTTACATGGGGCTAGAATATCCAGAACAATGTTAAAGAATACTAGTAGTGTCTGTCTAGTTTGTAATTTCTATTTATGTGCTTTATTATTAATTCAGATACTAGCTGTTACTAATATGATAAAGAATATACATATTTGATATTCCTTTTATATACTTAGTTTCCTTAACATTTAAATTAGTACTTGCTGTTATTTGTTACCAAATATATTTTGGGGATAGAGGTGCCTACAGTATTTTACCACCATAGCCTGTTCTAAGTGTCATAATAAGCCCCGCCCCTGGCAGTAGATGAAAGGTGGGTGGCGCGGCAGACACACCCAAGCTGGCTCAGGCTTCATCAGTGTAGGTTTCTGGGGTTTTTTTTTCCTTTATTAAATCGTAAACACATAGATCATGTATACATTAATGCATCTATGACGTACAATGTGCTGATTTCATATAGGATTAGGAATGCTTACATCACACTGGTAAATAGATCCCTCATCTCTTTTACTTAATTATTGTGTTAAGACATTTGTACTCTATACTAATAGATCCGACATGTACCCTTGCCTTGTGCACCATAGGTGTGATCCCACCATTCACCCTCCCTCCCCTCCCATCCCCCCTTCTCCCTCCTTCCTCTTGGCCATAGTTGTGATCTGTTCTTCATATGAAGTGTGAGTGATTGTAAATTGGTTTCTTACTAGTACTGAGTACACTGGATATTTTTTCTTCCATTCTTGAGATACTTTACTAAGTAGGATATATTCTGGCTCCATCCATGTAAATGTAAAAGAGGTAAAGTCTCCATCTTTTTAAGGCTGCATAATATTCCATGGTATACATGTACCACAATTTATTAACCTATTCCTGGGTCGATGGGCACTTGGGCTTCTTCCATGACTTGGCTATTGAATTGAGCTGCAGTGAACAATCTGGTGCAAATATCTTTGTTATAAAGTGATTTTTGGTCTTTTGGATATACACCTAGTAGAGGAATTGCAGGATCAAACGGCAGGTCTACTTTTAGATCCCTGAGTGATCTCCATACTTCTTTCCAAAAGGGACGTATTAGCTTGCACTCCCACCAGCGGTACAGAAGTGTTCCCTTTTCTCCACGTCCACGCCAACACCTGTAGTTTTGGGATTTTGTTATGTGGCCACTCTTACTGGAGTTAGATGATATCTCAAAGTGGTTTTGATTTGCATTTCTCTGATGATTAAAGATGATGAGCATTTTTTCATCATCAATGTAGTTTTCACTTAGGCTTCCTAGACTTATGTTTAGAATTGTTGCTGCCATATTCAAAAGCAATGCTTCTGTTAAGTTTTAGTGTTAGAATTATACTAGCTTTCCATCTTTCTAATGTTTTAGGGAGATTAATGTTGCATTAACAATATTCTATTTCTGGAAAATTTTAAAGAATATCAGAGGTAAAACTGTCTAGCACTGGAGCCTTTTTTGGTTGTAATTTTCACTGGGTAAAGGTGGTGTCCCAAGTTGATTCACTGTAAATCATTATTGATTATCTTTCTAATTAATGAGTAATTTGTGGATAAATACTCACAACTTGGGACTTTGTAAGTATCCTATCCCTTATCAAACGTTTACCTCTTAGGTTTAGGGTCTACTCATGATTTTTTCTGACTCTATTATTTCTTCTATATTTGTCAGTTGACTTTCTTCTCTAAGAAAGAATTTTACCTTCTCTACTTGCTTACTTGGTCATTTATGAATTTATATCAATACAGGATTTATAGGCTGGGTGCAGTGGCTCATACCTATTAACCTAGCACTCTGGGAAGCCGAGGCAGGGGGATTGCCTGAGCTCATGAGTTCAAGACCAACCTGAACCTGAACCAGAGCCAGACCCTGTCTCTAAAAAACTAGCCAGGGTCAGTGCCTGTGGCTCAAAGGGATAGGGTGCCAGCCCCATATGCTGAAGGTGGCAGGTTCAAACCCAGCCCTGGCCAGAAAAAAAACCTAGCTGGGTGCCTGTAGTCTCAGCTCCTTGGGAGGCTGAAGAAAGAGAATCACTTAAGCCCAAGAATTTGAGGTTGCTATGAGCTGTGACACTACAGCACTCTACAAATAGTGACAAAGTGAGACTCTGTCTAAAAAAAAAAAAAAAAAAAAAATGCGATTTGTAGATTTTTATTTTATCTGGTGGGTTATATTATACTGATATTACTATTATTATTAATAATGATAACTTTAATGCTCACGTTGTCCCAAAAGAGCTGGTAGGAGACCTTCAGCCTGGCTTTTGTATCTTTGAGGTATGTTTCCATTATTCTCTGGTTCTTTTCAGTGGAGAATGACAGTCAGGAACCACAGCACCACAACCCAGGTAGCAGGTGTGTTAATTGTTATTGATGTGTCTGCTGAGTGCCCAAAGCTAGGAGATATGCGTGTGTGTCCACAGGTGTGTGTTATCTGTGTGTGTGTCGGGGAATCTATATATGTGTCAATATCTGTTTGTTTGCTTTTTTTCTAGGTTAATTTTATCAGGTTAAGGAAGTGTCATTTTTTTAATGGTTTAAGTAACTTTATTTTATTTTATTGGGATTCATTGAGGGTACAAAGAATTAGGTTGCACTGATTGCATTTGTTAGATAAAGTCCCTCTTATACTTATGTCCTGCCCCAAGAGGTGTGCCACACACCGTGACCCCCCGTCCCTACCCTCTCCTCTCCCCACTTACCCTTTCCTCTACCCCCGCCTCGTATCAGCTCATCTGCTGCCTTCATATTAGAATTGAGTACATTGGAATGTGCTTTTCTGTTCTTGTGATTCTTTACTAAGAAGAATGTGTTCCACCTCTATCTAGGTAAATACAAAGATGTAAAGTCTCCATCTTTTTTGATGGCTGAATAGAATTCCACATTATACATATACCACAGCTTGTTAATCTGGTCCTGGCTTGGTGGGCATTTCGGCTTTTCCACATTTTGGCAATTATAAATTGAGCTGCGATAAACAGTCTGGGGCAGGTGTCCTTATGATAAAAGGATTTTTTTTTTCCCTTCTGGGTAGATGCCTAGTAATGAGATTAATTAAATCTCATTTAATCTCATTTGTTCCAGGATCAAATGGGAGGTCTAATTTGAGTTCTTTGAGGATTCTCCATACTTCTATCCAAAAAGACTGTATTAGTCTGCAGTCCCACCAGCTGTGTAAAAGTGTCCCCTTCTCTCCGCATCCATGCCAGCATCTGCAGCTTTGAGACTTGGTGATGTGGGCCACTCTCGTTGGGGCTAGATGATGTCTCAGAGTGGTTTTGATTTGCATTTCTCAAATGACTGGGGACAATGAGCGTTTTTTCATTGTTCTTTCACCATTCGTCTGTCTTCTTTAGAGAAGGTTCTGTTCCTACCTCTTACCCAGTGACATATAGGCTTGTTGGGTCTTTTTTTTTTTTTCTTAATTTGAGTTGTCTGTCAATTCTAATTATCAAGCTTTTGTCCAATTCATAATATTCAAATACCTTTTCCCATTCAGAAGGTTGTCTGTTTGCTGTGGTTGTTGTTTCCTAAGCTATACAAAACCTTTTCATTTTAATTAAGACCCATTTGTTTATTTTTTGTTCTTGTTGTAATTACCACAGAAGTCTTTTTCGTAAAATCTTTCCCCAGGCCGATATCTTCCAGTGTTTTCCTCACACTGTCTTCAAGGATTTTTATTGTTTCGTGCCTTAGATTTAAATCTTTTATCCATATTGAATTTTATTTTGTTATTTATTTTCTGTATACCTTTTTTTTTTCTTTTTTATTGTTGGTAATTCATTGAGGACACAGAGAACCAGGTTACACTGATTGCATTTGTTAGGTTAAGTCCCTGTTATAATTGTGCCCCGTCCCTGAGACGTGTGCCACACACCCTTTTGGATCATTTTTGTAAGTAGTGAGAGGTACGTGTCCAGTTTCGTCTTTTACATGTGGTAACCCAGTTCTCCCAGCACCATTTATTGAATGGGGATTCTTTTTCTTTTCCTCAGGTTTATCAAATTATCAGGTGGCTGGAAAGTGATAGTTTCATCTCATGGTTTTCTATTCCGTTTCAAATGTCAGTGTCTTTCTTTTTATGCCGATACTATGCTGTTTTGATCACTGGGGCCTTGTAATATAGCCAAAAGCTCAGTGAGAACCCCAGCTTTGTTTTTATTACTAAGAATTGCCTCGACTATATGGGGTTTCTTCTGGTTCCATACAAAACGAAGAATTATTTTTTCCAAATCCTGAAAGTATGATGGTATTTTAACGGGGATTGCATTGAATCTGTAGATTGCTTTGGGTACTGTAGACATTTCCACAATGTTGATTCTTGCCAGCCATGATCATGGTGAGTTCTTCCATTTGTTAATATCTTCTCCTGTTTCTTTTCTCAAGGTTTTGTAATTTTCTTTGTGGAGATTCTTTACCTCTTTTGTTATGTATTAGCTTCTCATCTTGGCTGTTGTTGGCATATACAAAGGCTACTGAGTTGTGGACATTGATTTTATATCCTGAGACATTGCTGTATTTTTTGATAACTTCCAGGAGTCTTGTGGTTGAGTCTTTGGGGTTCTCTAAATATAAGGTCATATCATCAGCAAAAAGGGAGAGTTTGGCCTCCTCTGCCTCTTTTAGGATACTCTTTATTTCCTTCTTTTGCCTGATTGTATTGGCTAGAACTTACAGCACTATGTTGAATAGTAGGGGCAATAAAGGACAACCTTGTCTGTTTCCAGTTCTAAGTGGAAAAGGTTTCAGTTTTACTCCATTTAGAGTATAATATTAGCTGCGGGTTTGTTGTCGGTGGCTTCGATCAGTTTAAGAAATGTGTCACCTATGCCTATATCCTTAAGTGTAATAATTAGAAAAGGATGCTGAATTTTATTGAATGCTTTTTCTGCATCTATTGAGAGGTTCATATGGTCTTTGTTTTTGCTTCTGTTGATGTGGTGAATTACATTGATGGACTTGCATATGTTAAGCCAGCCTTGCATCCCTGGGATAAAACATCCTTGATCATGATAAATGATTTTTTTAATGTGTAGCTGTAATCTCTTGGCTAGGATTTTATTGAGCATTTTTTTTTTTTTTTGCATCTCTATTCATTAGTAAAATTGGTCTGAAATTCTCCTTTTTACTTGGGTCTTTTCTTGGTTTTGAAGTCAGGGTGATATTTGCTTCGTAGTACATGTTGGGGAAGAGATCTTCCTTCTCATTTTTTGGAATAATTTCTGCAGTATGGCATGACCTCTTCTTTGAAGGTTTGATAGAATTCTGGTGTAAAGCCATCTGGATCAGGGTACTTTTTTTGTTGGGAATTTTTTATCTCATTTCTTGATATTGATCTGTTCAAGAGGTCTATTTCTTCTTGATTAAGTCTAGGGGGAGGATGTGATTCCAGGTTTTGACCCATTTCCTCCACATTGTCAAATTTCTGGGCATAGAGTTTCTTGTAGTACTCAGAGATGACCTATTGTATCTCTATGGCATCTGTCATTATTTCCCCTTTCTCATTTCTGATTGAGGTTATGAGAGATTTTACTTTTCTGTTTCTAGTTAATCTGGCCAAAGGTTTATTGATTTTATTTATTTATTCGAAAAACCAACCTTTTATTTAATCAATTTTCTGAATGATTCTTTTGTTTACAATTTCATTAATCTCTGACTTAATGTTGGTTATTTCTTTTCTTCTGCTGTGTTTGTTTTTCTTTTTCCCATTTTATAAGGTGATTCATGAGTTTCTTGATGTGCTTCTTTCTGTTTTTTGAATGTAGGCATCTAATGTGATAAATTTCCCTCTTAAGATTACTTTTGCTGTATCCCACAGGTTTTCATAACTTGTATCTTCAGTGTTGTTATGTTTGAGGAATTTAAGATTGCCTCTTTTATTTCTTCCTGAACTCAACTATCGTTCAGCATAAGGCTGTTTAATTTCCACATCTTTGTGTGAGGATCCAAGTTGTTGGAGTTCAGTTCTATGTTTATAACTTTGTGGTCTGAGAAGATACAAGATATTATTTCTGTTCTTTTAATTTTGCTGAGGTTTGATTTGTATCCTAGGATGTGGTCCATTTTGGAGTATGTACTGTGTACTATTCTGTATTTGTCTATTAAACCCATTAATTCTAGGGTCACATTTAACTCCTTTGTATCTTTGTTTAGTTTCTGTTTCCAGGATCTGTCCATTTCTGTCAGAGGGGTATTAAAGTCCCTGATTATTATGATATGGCTATATGGACTAATCTCATATGGCTGTCATATTGCTCAGACCCCTCAAGGTCTGTTTCATAAATCTGGGAGCATTTAACTTGGGTGCGTAAATATTTAAAATTGAAATGTCTTATTATATTATTCCTTTGACCAGTATGAAGTGTCCATTTTTGTCTTTCTTAACTTTAATTGCTTTAAATCTGCTTGTATCTGAAAATAAGATCGCAACCCCTCCTTTCTTCTGATTTCTATTTGCTTAACATGCAGACCCTAAGTCTTTATTTGTCCTTCAGGGATAAGTATGTCTCTTGGAGACAGCATATGAATGGCTTGTGCTTTTTTTATCCAGTGAGCCAGCCTGTGCCTCTTAAGTGGTGAATTCAGTCCATTGACGTTTATTAAAAGAATTGGTAAGTGTGGTGGAGTTCTGTTCATCTTTCAATGGTGAAAGTCCATTGTGTAATTTTATCCTTTGCACCACTGTGGAAGCTGAGTTTTGACCTTTAGCTTCTGGGTGTTTACTTTGCTATTGGTCCATTGTGGTGGTCAGTGTTGAGAATAGGTCTCATTATTTCCTATAGATCTGGTTTTGTTGTGGCAAATTTCCTCAGTGCTTGTATATCAGCAAAATATTTGATTTCTCCATCAATTTTGAAGCTTAGTTTATCAGGATACAGTATTCTGGACTGAAAATTGTTTTGTTTAAGAATGTTGAAGGTGGATGAGTGTCTTTGGGAAGCTGTGTTTGAGTTGAGATGATCTGGGTTCAATAGCCATCTGAAAGGAGTGTGTCAGGATCGTTAGTAAAACTTGGGAGGTTTTCCTTTATGATAGTCTCCAGTAGGGCTTCCATACCTTTGGGACAATCTTCTTCCCCTTTAGGAATCCTTATTATTCGTATGTTTGATCACTTCTTGGAGTCTCATAGTTCTCTAAGTGCCTGTTCTTCTTTCTTTCTCTTCATTTCTGCCTCTTTAGCTACCTGGGTTAACTCAAAAAATTTACCCTCTAGTTCTGAGGTTCTTTCTTCTCCATGGTCCAATCTATTTTTGATAATTTCCACTGCATCTTTACATTCCGTGATTGTCTTCTTCATTTCCTTAAGCTCCTCCATATTCTTTTTATATTCTGCATATCTCTTGTCCAACTTTTGGTTCTGTCTTTCCATTTTCTTGTCCATTCCTTTTATTGTTTTTGTCATCCTTATTTTATTCTTTATAGGTAGAGGCTTCTTCAGTAGCTGCCTCATGGTCCCTTTGGGGAGTTCCTCTTTTTTCACTTTTCATGTTGTCCAAAATTTTCTGTTGTTTCCTCCTCATGTGTTCTTTCTTCTTGTTCACCTCCTTGTCCTCCTTTTTCCTTCTCACCACCTTCTTTGCTTCAAGTTACCTTGTCTAAGAGCTTAGGACTTGAAGTGGCCTCAGCCTGAGCAAAACCAAACTCTTCCTCATGCCCAAATAAACAAAAGTCCTTGCTCTTGGCGACAGTTTGTTGCAATATGTTGTCAGCACACCAGGTGACTGTGTGGTGTTTTTGGGAGACAGAGTATACAGCCAGCAACCTCTATGGTCCTTATTCCAAACTTAGTTGCCTTCAGTGATTGCCTGATCGTTTCCTCAGCATTCAGACCATGCGGAGTTGGGATCTTAAAGCTCACAAGAGCCCTTCAGGAGCAGGTCTCACAGTGCCCTCTGAGTCCAGTTCCTGTGGGATGCAGGAGCCTATCCCAATAGTGGAGTTCTGATCCCAGCAGGTGGAATGAAAATGGCCGTGCTTTAGGCCCCTGCTAAGACCTTTCCATAACCTTCCCACAGGGGCAGCCCCCTGGCTGTGAAGACCTTCTCAGTATGGCTGCCTCAGCCATCAAACCTATGGCAAATAACACTCCAACTGGCATTCAAATCTGGTTCTTGTATTGTTCAAATCTTCCCACTCCTCAAAGCTTTCCACTCAACACACAGCTTCCCCCAACTGCTGAAAACTCTAGAAAGGCTTCCTCCTGTCCCAGACCTCGGTGGGCAGCCAGCCAATCCCAGTCAGTCGCAATTACTTGCCTAATTCATCAAGATTTCCACAAGTCTGGATTTATTCTGTATCCAGCTCACCACCTTCTCACTGTGCTCCCTGAGCTGTGACTCTGGATAAGGTCCCTGCGCCAGGTATGGCTGGATTCTCTCTTTTCCCCAGTCATTTTTTCTAGGAGAGCTCAGCCAAATGACCCTTTTGGTCTGCCCAAGGACGTTTTCTTATATTCTAGTTCACTGACAGTTTTTATCATAAATAGATATTAAATTTTGTCAGATAATTTGCCCAACTACTAAGATGATCATGTAGTTTTCTTTTAATTGAGGACTATCTTTTAATATTCATATTATTAACAACTGATTTTTGAATGTCAAACTAACCTTGTATTCTTAAGATATTCCTATTTGGTCACAATGTATCATTTTTTTTTCATATACAGGATGAGGTTTTATTTCCTAAAATTTTGTTAAGGATTTTTATATCTGTTCATGAGGGGTAATGGTCTGTAATTTTTTTCTTTTTTGAGACAGAGCCTCAAGCCGTCACCCTAGATAGAGGGCATCATAGCTCACAGCAACCTCCAATTCCTGGGCTCAAGTGAGTCTCCTGCCTCCACCTCCCAAGTAGCTGCCCTCCACAACACCCAGCCATTTTTTGGTTATAGCCATCATTGTTGCTTGGCAGGCCCGGGCTGGATTCGAACCCGCCAGCTCAGGTGTATGTGGCTGGCACCTTAGCCCGTTGAGGCACAGGCGCTGAGCCTTCTTTTTTTCTTACACGTTGAGCAAAATTCACTAGTGAAGCCATTAGGGCCTAGAATTTTCTTTCTGGGAAAGTTTTTAAATACTTATTAAATTTCTTTCTTTGTTTTTTTTGAGACAGAGCCTCAAGCTATCGCCCTGGGTAGAGTGCTGTGGCATCATAGTTCACAGCAACCTCTAACTCCTGGGCTTAAGCCATTCTCTTGCCGCAACCTCCCGAGTAGCTGGGACTGCAGGTGCCTGCCACAATGTGACCCAGCTATTTTTTGGTTGTAGTTGTCATTGTTTGGCAGGCCCAGGTCAGATTTGAACAGCCTGCTCTGGTGTATGTGGCTGGAGCCTTAGCTGCTTGAGGTATAGGTGCTGAACCAATACTAATTAAATTTCTGTAATAAATAAAGATCTTTTCCAATTTCCTTCTTATGCCAGTTTTGGTAATTATATCTTTCAGGAAATGTGGTTATCAAATGTATTGGCATAAGTTGTTCATCTTATTTTTATTATCTTCTTAGTGCCTATGGGTCTGTGGTAATAGTCATCTGTCTTTTTTGTTTCTTGGTTATTCCAGCTAAAAGTTTATTAATTTCTCAAAGAACCATTTTCTTCAACTTGGCATAATTTGCATAATTTCTGATGAAACGTCTATAATTTCTTTTTTTTAGAGACAGTTTCACTGTGTTGCCTTCAGTAGAGTACTGTAGAGTCACAGCTCACAGCAACCTCTAACTCTGCAGCTTAAGCCATTCTCTTGCCTCAGCCTCCCAAGTAGTTGGGACTACAGGTGCCTGCCACAACACCCGGCTAATTTTGGTTGTCATTGCTATTTGGCAGGCCTGGGCTGGGTTTGAACCCACCAGCTCCATTGTATGGCTTGTGCCCTACCCACTGAGCCACTGTAGCTAAGCCTATGATAATTCTTGTATTCTACTTTATATAATACGTCCTTTCTCCTCCCTGGCCTCTTTTAAGATTTTTTTCTATATCAGTAGTTTTTAACAGTTTGGTTATGATGTGTTACTTTGGTTTTCTTTTTATTTGTCTTGTTTGGAAGTGTATTAATCTTCTTGCAACTTTGCATTTATAATTTTCATCAAATTTGGATATTTCTGGTCAGATTTCTTTAAATTCTTTTCTGTTCTTTCCCCACCTCTTCTCCCCCCCAGTGTCTGGGATCCCACTCACTGTACACTAGGCCACTTGGCACTGTCCTCCAGGTCCCCTTGCTGAGTTCCTACTTTCTTTTTTTTTAATGTTTCACTTTTAGACAATTTCTCATATTTTCAAGTTTACTTTGATTTGTAGTATTTCAACTTTTACTAGCCTCAGTTAATATTATAGTTTTTAATTCTTGATGCTTCTTGTTTCTTTCTTACATCTTCCCTTTCTTTTTTCATGTTTGTTTTCTTTTTGTACTTAATAATAGTTAAAGTAGCTGCTTAAATATTCTTGACGCTAGTTCCATCATCTTTGTAATTTCTGGGTCTACATCTTTCTCTCTTTTTACTTTTTTATTCTGAAATGACTTTAGGTTTATAGAAAAGTCACAAAAGGCAGTGCTTGTGGCTCAAAGGATTAGGGCGCTGGCCCCATATGCCGGAGGTGGCGGGTTCAAACCCAGCCCCAGCCAAAAACTGCAAAAAAAAAAAAAAAACAAGAAACATCACAAAAAATAGTAGAGAGAGTTTATATACACCTTTCACCTATCTTTCCCCAATATTAACACCTTACATAGCCATAGTACATGTTCAAAACCAGGAAATTCACAAGAATACAGTACTGTTAGTCAATCTGCAGCCTTGCTGGAGTTGCACCCGCATTTCGGCTAGTGTCATTTTCTTGTTTCAGTCTAGTCTATGGTTCCATATTGCATTTAGTTGCCATGTCTCTCAGTGTTTCTGAATTTGTAAGAGTCCTTCAGTAATTTTTTGTCTTTGAATGACCTTGACCCTTTAGGAGAATACTTATCAGTTATTTTTGTAAAATGCCCCTCAATTTTTGAGATACTTGGAAATTATATTAATATCCTATTTCCAAAGTGATCATTTCTTAATACTACCAACTAATAATACTAATGTTAACAAACACTGCATTACAAGCATTTGTATGGTTGGTACCATCTAAGCACTTCACATATGGCAACTTACTTAATCCCTATAACAACTCTAGTTGTAAAGTGAGGCGCTTCAGGAGCCAGCATGGTGACCCCTAATCCAAAGGGCAAAAGGTGAAGGGAAAGACTCCTTTAGCACTGGCATCGCCATCCCTCCTGGAGGTCAGCTCCTGAACAACGGGGACTCCACACTCTTCACGGTTATGTTTTGCTCAGTGCTGGGCACACCCTGCAGCTGATGGGTGTTGAGTACACAATAGCTAGACAAGCTGAATGATCCCATGTCTTCACTAGTTGAGACTTGACTGTTTTTTCCAGGGACAAAGTCAAGATCTTTATCCACATTGGTCTTTCAAAGCGTCTAAGCTGTTTTCTGGCCTTCTTGGTTTTGAACGTGCCACCTTGTTCCCACATTTCTACCTCGTTTGTAACTAGACCCTTCCTACACTACTGATTCCATATTATCATTATCACTTATCTCAAGAGTCACTTTTTCCAGACACCCAATCCCTGACCTTCTGCACCCACCTCCACCCAGCTCCTAGGGAGTCCCCATCCATCCTGTCTGCCTGCCTTAACTCTGCAGGGGACCCTGCCTAATAGGTCACAACTGCAGACACGCCCCTCACAAGGACATTCGGCCAGTGACAGATGGCATGTGATCCCCTGAAATCACAGTGGAGCTGAAAACTTCCCGTCTCCTCGTGAGCGGAGGCGTCATGATGTAGCATGATGCATTTTCCATTCAGATACACAAACACTTAGCACAGATGCCTTCACTGACCAGCACAGTGGAGACTCTGCAGCTCTGCACATTTCAGGCCTAGGAGCCGTCGGCCCTCATCTCCAAGCACAAACTGGCTGCGCTTTCCAGGCTACGCTGCCTGTGCTCTAGCAGCCTCACATTATGACTTAGCCACAGATTAAATGGGAATTAATGAGCCTTGTAGGTTTTTTTTTTTTTTGCATTTGTAAATATGCCTTTTATATCCATATGAAAATCCTAATTTCACTTAGAATGTATATTAACTAAGAGTTCAATAATAATTAAGGAATTAAAAACAAACAGCATTACACATGCCAAGTGTTGTTTGGGGGAATGATGTTAGGATCAAATTACTGTGAGCTTATGTATGTTGTAGGAAGATCCCCCATGTAGAGAAAGCACCCAAACTGCATGTTTAAGCAAGGAAGGGCTTTATTCCAGCCAGTGGATGAGGGCATAGAATTCAAGGCGGCCTCACTCCCTGCCTGGCTTCTTTTCATCCTCAGTGGAGAAGTTCCAGCCTGCAGGTACCCTTCTTATTGGTCAGTTTGAATCAAGCTGGAGAAGCTGGCTCTGGCTTTCACAGAAGAGGAAGAAGTGTTCGTTTCCAGGTCCCAGGAAGTTAAGTTTCTAAATTCCTAAAAGCCGAGTCACCACAGGGTGGACATGAAGGTGTATCCTTGGGGTCTCCCTGAGAAGACCTCTTGTCTCAGGCCTTACTTTTTCCAGGTATCCTCTCTCATATAGACCGTCCATTGACCCACCTGAACAGACGTATATACACATAAGTACACACAAACATGAACACATACCCACGTCCATACAAAGATGTACATTTACACACACGTATCCCAGCCTTCTCAACGGGCTAAGGCGCCAGCCACCTACACCTGAGCTGGCGGGTTCGAATCCAGCCGGGGCCCGCCAAACAATGACAGCTGCAACCAAAGAATGGCCAGGCATTGTGGTCAGCGCCTGTAGTCCCAGTGACTTGGGAGACGGAGGAATGAGATGGGCTTGAGCCCAGGAATTGGAGGTTGCTGTGAGCAGTGATGCCACAGCACTCTATCCAGGGTGACAGCTTGAGGCCCTGTCTCAAAAAAAGGAATTTCAAGCTAGAGCTTTTCTAGACTATTACGCCAAACATCAAGGTGCTTTAGCTTTCTAGAATCCTTTGGCCTTTTGCTTCTCTTACTTCATCATTTTTCTTTTCGATTAATGTGCTGAGTTTGGGAAAGCTTCAAAACATCTCTGCAAACTCAGAACCAGTTGGTACACACCTTAGTACCTCCACCTTTTTTATCAGATCACAGGTATTTCTGAAACTGATCCCAGATCACCAGCATTCTTTCCTTTTTTCAGTTAATTTATCTTTAATTCCTACTTCTTCCCCCTCTTAGCCCTCAGGCTCTGTCACCTTTCCTGGTTTGTCTTCCTTAGGTTCAGGTTCCCAGAGAGATTGTCCTGCACAAGTCTGGGTGGAGGTTTGCTGGTCAGGCCCTTTCCTGGTGTACTGAAGCTCATTCTGGTTTCTCTTATTTGGGACCTTAGCAAGACACAAAGACAAGCTGAAAAACTAAAGTGCACCCATTCACTCACTAAGTAGATAATGCTGTGTATATCGCCACGGTAAACATATCCTAATCTTTACAGACATGAGTGCAGTGGGGAAGGGACTTCAGGCGACCAACCTCGCGTCAGTACTAAAGAGACCAGTTTAGAGGAAGTGGCTGGACGGTTCCTGGCTGCCGGCCCAGTCCTGCCTCCCCACAAGCCCTGGACAGATCAGTGGCGCTACTGACCCACAGGCACCCTCCGTGTGGAGTGGGTGGGTCATCAGTTTCTTGTGTCTTTTCCGGCAGACAGGACCTTGCATCCTCTACAGCTGGGAAGAAAGTGCTGCTGGAGTCAGCCGGCAGGGAGTGTCACCCTGCACCAGGCGCTCTTTGCTCTGTGCAAGGGTCACCTCCTCTGTTTCTCTGGAAGAAAATGCACCAGAATGCTTATGCAGGCTGCTGTGGTACCCGTGTTGCGTGTGTGTGTGTGTGTGTGTTCATTTTCCAAAGGTTACGTCACTTCGCAATGGAAAGAAGTTCAAAGACTGTAATTATTGGAAAGTAAAAACTAAGGCAGCTTGCTTTGCAATCTTTTAAGCACCTTTCACGTGAATGCATGTGTTTAATCCTTCCAATAAACCACGTGGCACAGGGATTTTTTTTTCCTGTTTTACAGCTGAGACAGGTAAGATTGTTGCAGGAAGACGAGGCCCAATGGACAGAAAGAGCACCCAAACACCACGTTTATAAGAGGAAGGGCTTTTTTCACCAGCTGGGAGCTTATGCCAGAGAAGAATTCCAAATGGCCATGCTCCCGGACTGGCTTGATCTTTCCCTTTTTACCAACAGTCAAAAAGTTCCATCCCCCAGGCACCCTTCTCACTGACCAGTTTGAATCAAGCGGGAGATGCTAGTCCAGCCCCCACAGAACTACAGGATTTCACAGAACTTAGAAATTTCCAAGTTCCAGGAAGTTAAGTTTATAAATTCTTAAGGGATGAGTCACCATGGAGAGGACCCTGCAAGTGTATCCTTGTGCTCTCCTTGAGAAGACCTGTTCTCCCAGACCTCACCCTTCTTGGGTATCCTCTCTCAACATAAAGACTTTTTAAGCTCAATAAAATGGAAAATAGTTATCATCAATGGACGTGATCTACAAAAACTACTAAAGAAAGTCTTAAATAGAAGGAAAATGTTATCAGTGAAATGTGATATAGGAAAGAGGATTACTAGAAATTATGTGATTTCTTATATGTCAATTGTATATTAATACAGTTATTTTAAAAAATATGTGTAGGTAAATAAAATTTGCTTAAGGCAACTTCATTGAGTTAAATACTTCATTGAATATCTACTACACATTTGACACTTTCTATGCTGAGAATAGCAATGTTAATTAGATATATTTTCTACCCTAGAATATCTTGCAGACCACACAGAAAAGTTCTAATAATTAGAAAACAAACAAAATTTAATCAGGTTTCTCTTTATCTCTCAACTTAAATGCCAAAGCAAAAGAGGGATTTTGCTCTAGTATTTCTTGTATTTAATGCATAGGCAGACACTCCTTCATCCTTAATATTTTCTATTATTACTGAAGATTATCTTCTTTTTCTCTTTGTCCTTCAAAGTCCTTTCCTTGGGTAAAAATCCTCATTCATTACTTTTCTCTAATGTAAGCAAGATTGAAAGCCATAAACTATGTCCTTCCCAAGTCTGATATCACATAAACTATGTCCTTCCCAAATCTGATATCAGATCTCTATTAGTCCCTCAGTACCAACTGCAATTATACCAGAGCCAATGTTTTTTTCCTCTCTCTAAAGTGAACTTTCTAAATGGGCTAACCCCTAGGAACCTTATCAACACAGGATTCCTCACTTCATCTGAATGTGTGACATCTTTTATGAAAACTTAATATATGAAAATCAAAATTTGGCTCAGCGCCTGTGGCTCAATGGGCTAAGGCGCCAGCCACATACACCTGAGCTGGCAGGTTCAAATCCAGCCCGGGCCGCCAAACAACATTGACGGCTGCAACCAAAAAAATGGCTGGGCATTGTAGTGGGTGCCTATATTCCCAGCTACTTGGGAAGTGGAGGCAAGAGACTCACTTGAGCCCAGAAGTTGGAGGTTGCTATGAGCTGTGATGCCACAGCACTCTATCCAAGGTGACAGCTTGAGGCTCTGTCTCAAAAACAAAAAAAAGAAAAGAAAAATCAAAATTTACAGAACTTGTAAATTGAAAGCTGATTATCTACATTAGAAAAGACTCTCATGAAGACTTCCTTCAGCTTTAACAACAACAAAAAAAAATAGATTATTTGTCAGAAAGGCTGAGTTGAAGAGATGGCAGGGAAAGGAGAGACTGAAACTGCCCTGTAGGTTGACAAACCTTCTAATTAAAGGGCAAAGTGAGGGGAGCAGGAAACACTGCTGAAATTATGATGCCAGTCAATGATAAAATGTAAATGCGTCCTTGCACAACTTCTGGGAAAGCATATTAAGGAATGAAGGAATTGAAGAAAACTCAGCACTTTGTTAATATATTTGTGACCATTTAAAAAGTGATTTTTCGGAAGAAAATTGGTTTCAGTAGAACCTCTTATTTAGGAAGGTGGCGAGAATGATTGGGAACATAATGCAGGAACTGAGAACTGGGGATGGCAAGTCAGAATGCCTGATTTGAATCTGGCCCATTCATGTAACTTGTACGTGACCCCAGATGAATCACTTAGCCTCTGGGTCTCTATATCCTCATCTGTACAATGTAGACAAAAATATCTCCTCTTATGGACCACTGTGAAAACTAAGTTCAGCGATGCAATGTCCAACATTGAAGAAGCCCAAGATTCATTTTAAAGTTCATACATAATTTAAGAGTATATTGAGAAAACTCACTGAAGAGAGATGTTTTCAATTAGGGCCTAATCTGGTATCCAATCAAAGATGGGTAAGTATTCAACATATGACAACTCCAATTATTATTGTCTTAGAATCTTCTTCCAGTTATTTTGCCTTCACTATAGAGAGTGTAAATTATATAGTTTAGGAGAACAAGTACATTACAAATAGTAGTTAGAGAAAAAGACTCAAAATTTCTCTCCCCTTCCTAGATCAAAACCCTGGCCTTCCTCAAGTCTAAACCAGGTTGGTGGCAAACGCATGATTAAAACCACCTGTCTCTCCTCATGCTCCCCCACCCCAAAAGCCTCAATCCATTTCAAAGATGAGGAGGGCTTTGATTGATTTTCTTACAGTTTGAAATCATAATTAAGAATATTGAATTCCCTGCTACTTTGATCTTTATCATTATAAAGAACTCCTTGGTAAATTTTAATGGACTGTGTACAAATTAATTTTATATTGTTTTTCATCATTGGTAGATTTTATGGAGGGCGGGTATATGTGTCAGTGAAAGTCAGTGGGCTCTGCTAGTGAAGAAGTTGTCAGAAAAGAAGTCACCCACTTTAGTATAGCAATCCTATTTATAATGACAGCCTCTTTAATCTTTGGGGACTGAGGAACACATGATTGCTTTAAATTCAAACATGCTGAAAGGGAGCATATTGAGAAACCTCTCTAAAGAGGGATGCTTTCTTCCTTCCCCCAAAGACTTGCTCCTCTGGGCTGCAGTCAGCTGGCACCTGAACTTGAATCAACACCTCAAATCAAGGATCCTGACATTTCATTCAGGAGATGAATAAGATAGCAGTTTTTGCCTCCAGTGATTTATAAGGGATAAAGAAGGTACAAATATTACTCTCTTAGTAGCTGTAGAAGAAAAGGTACTTTGAGAATCCCAAAGTTCTCAGGAAAATGAAAGGGAATCCAAAAAAATCTTTAGGTAGAGAGAAGTGGCTTCTAAGTGGGGCCCTTAATGGTGGGTTACACATTGGCAGAAGGACATGCAGAGACTGGGAGGTGAACGGAGCATTCCAATCACAGAAGCTGACATGGGAAGACACCAAATGACAAAACTTGGTTTTAGAATCTTTAGCAGTTTGCCCAGGACTGGGGGCCTTTCAGTGTCAAAAATGGGAAAGCCCCTAGTAAACCAAGATGAATTGTCATTCTAGAATATGCAGAAGGACTGGTACATGTTCTGAGAGCATCTAACAGCTTAGTGTGACAAAGGCAGAGTTTCTGAGAGGGACTATGTGGGCATGTCACCTGTACTTCAAATACCTGGGATGTTTGTTAAAAACAAATATGCCTGAGCCCTACTAAATCAGAATTTCTAATTTACTAAATCAGAATTTCTGCTGGTGGGGTCTACGTGTATGTATTTTAAGCAAGTTGTATGCATGGTTATTAATCATGGTATAGTTTGAAAACTGGCAGAAAACATAGGGTTTGTGTAAGGAAAAAAACCTAAAACATAAATCTCATGTCCCTACCACTTGAATATTCAACAAGCCTCGTTTGTTCAGAGTATAAGGACTAAATTCTTTCTCCTGTCACAATGTTTATTGGTTATCAACCACTGTGCAAAAAATTAGCACCCAAATTAGCCACTTCACACAAACATTTACTATTAAATGTCGTATATGATTTCTGAAGGTCAAGAAACCAGTAGTAGTTTAGCTGAATGGTTTTAGCTGAAGTGTTTCACAAGACTGTAGTCAAGCTTTCCTTGCAGGAGTCCTCAAACTACGGCCTGTGGGCCACATGCGTTGGTGTGAATTGTATTTGTTCCCATTTTGTTTTTCACTTCAAAACAAGATATGTGCAGTGTGCATAGGAATTTGTTCATAGTTTTTTTTTAAACTATAGTCCGGCCCGCCAATGGTTTGAGGGACAGTGAATTGGCCCCCTGTTTAAAAAGTTTGAGGATGCCTGCCTAGAGCTGCAGTCAAAGTTCTACACGTGGCTTGGCACCTGTGGCTCAAGCGGCTAAGGCCCCAACCACGTACACCTGAGCTGGCGGGTTCAATTCCAGCCCGGGTCCGCCAAACAACAATGTCAGCTGCAACCAAAAAATGGCTGGGCGTTGTGGCGGGTGCCTATAGTCCCAGCTACTTGGGAGGTGGAAGCAGGAGACTCGCTTGAGCCCAGGAATTGAAGGTTGCTCTGAACTGTGAAGCCACAGCACTCTATCCAGGGTGACAGCTTGAGGCTCTGTCTCAAAAAAAAAAAAAAAAAGTTCTACATGTGATTGTACACAGGCCCTGTTTCTTCCCTGGCTACTGACTGGAGACTTCAGTTTCCTGTTGCTTGGGCCTCTCTGTGGAGCAGACCAACTCAGTACAATGTAAGAGGGGACAATATAAAGTTGTGAGTAGGGCAGCGCCTGTGGCTCAAAGGAGTAGGGCACCAGCCCCATATGCTGGAGGTGACGGGTTCAAACCCAGCCCCAGCCAAAACCTGCAAAAAATTTTAAAAAATAAAATAAATACATAAATAATAATAATAAAGTTGTGAGAACCAGGAAGTCACTGAGGATCATCTTAAAGGCCAGTTAATATGCAAGGTCATTCCCAAACTGCACCCATTATATAGATCTAGAAACTAAACTCAAAGAAATGTAACTTTCCCCATGTTCTACAGGTAACATTATAGAACCAGACCACAGAGGAAGTCACCATCTGTTTGATCACCAACTTGTGCAGAACCTTTTAACTACTACACTAGTCTTCTCCACACAGATATTTAGTAAAATTTATCCCTTGAAATTATACTTCCTAAGATATTAATTTGTCTCATCACTAAACAACACAATTTATGTTTAATATGAAATTTAACATTAACATTAAATAAAATTAATTAATAAAATTAAATAACATAAATTTAACTTCTAAAAGGCCAACTCTTCACAACATATCCTCTTTTTTTCTTCCAGTGACACAGACATAATATTGTTATTTAAAAAAAAAAAAATGATCGTGATACTTATAGTCCCAAGAGAAAGAAATTTTAAGTATTTTGCATGAGTCATTCATATGATTCGCACTTGTGATATTTTTAAATCACAGACAACCAACTGGGAGGCTCCAAGAGAAAGAGCCAATTCTTTTTATAAGAAATGAAAGATTGCAGCATGCCCTGCAATTTAGAAGATCAATTCACTTGTAGCCTATGCCATTTCTCTATCTTGCTCGTTATCTCACTCCTAGTAGTTCAGACATTGTTAAAAGAGGAAAACTACATATAAATGACCAGTAATTTAAAATTTATTTTATTAGCTGGGTGTTGTGGCAGGCGCTTATGATCCTAGCTACTTCGGAGGCTGAGGCCAGAGAATCACCTAAGCCCAACAGCTAGAGGTTGCTGTGAGCTGTGACACCACACACTCTACCGAGGATGACAAAGTGAGACTCTATCTCTAAAAATAAATAAATAAATAAATAAAATTTATTTTATATACACAGAATTACTCCTTTTCTTACTCACCTGATTCTCAACGTGATTAAAGGTCTTATTGTTTTGGGCGCTGGACTAGAAGTAGCAACGCCTTACTCTCTCCCCTTAGTGCCTAAATGCTTTCCCCAATTAAAGAATCCACTTGCAGAAAAGGATCTGCTAGCAATCATTTACAACACAATATAAAATTAACCCAGCTGTTACACGTTCCAAGGAAATTTACCGTTTAAATGTTTTCACTATTATAGAGTGAACAGCTTTTCTGAACAGTCCTAGAATAAGAAAGGAGCAAAAGAATGCCAAAAGCACTCCTTGGAGAATTTATGTGACATTTCCAGGTAAATTTGGAGCAGGTTTTTATAATGGATCAGTTATATAGCCCTTGGTGACAGCATGGTTTTAGTCCTCAGCTATCCAGAACTACCTTCTGGGAAGGTTTCATTTAACTACACTCTTGTGGTAAAATCCAAAGGACCATTCTGCTTGATGAGAGATGATCAGCTAACACCAAACGATGATGCAGCTTTTTAAAAAATCTCACCAAAAATTGCTGGCAGAGTCTAAAAGATCATGTTTATAAAGTGATAATGAATTTTTAAGAAGGGAGAATCAAAGAAATTGGAGTTCACAGTCAGTGCTTTTCATAACTCTTCATAGTAGTTATCCTTATAGAGTGCTTACTGAGTCAGTTCCTCCTAGTACTTCATATTCATGTTGAAATTCCATGGTCACAATAAATCTAAGAGGCAAGCATTTCTATCTCAATTTTACAGATTACATAACTTGCCCACACTTAGCAGTAGTCAAGCTTAACTTCAATGTGAGTCTGAGCAACTTCATAGGATAAAATGTTTTCTGCATATACACTGAGTTATTGTTTGTAGACATGTTTATACAAAGCGTGGTTCATGTATTATTTGATCTCCAAAACCTTAGAAGCAGACTGAGCTGTTATTAATGTGTTTATTCTACAGATTAACACTCTGAAGCCCAGACAAGGAAGTGGTTTGTCTGGGATTTCAATAGTAAGTGACAGAGACAGGACCCACATCAAGGTCTTGTGATGAACAAACTCAGGCGCCATTCTTCTATGCCATCCTGCTTGAAAAGATATTTACAGATAGAGTAGTATGAAAATAGCAGTGATATTTAGAAGCTGTAAGGTCATAAAAGAGCATTTTATTCTCTCTTTTCTTCTGAGTTCAGAATTTCAGGGTAGAATATTCAAAGCCACTATTTCTATATGAATGCTTTGTAAATTTTTCTAACCAATGGTCTTGACTTCTCAAAACACACATTTATGAAAGTGATTTCTTTCCTTTGTATACTATTATTTAAAAAAATTATTTATTTTTTAAGGTACCTGTGACCAGTACATTCAAGTAATTTGCAAAGACTTAATCAGTGCACTTGGGATATATCTGTCGCATTAAATATTGTATTTCTTTTGCTAACAACGTTGGAATTATTCTCTTCTACCTATTTTTAAAAATGTTCAATAGACTAATATAAATTATAGTAACCCTACTGATCTATTAAACACTGAGTCTTATTTCTTCTATTAAATTATACATTCAGATCCATTAATCAAATTTTCTAAATTTGTTGTGATTACTACTGATTACATTTGTGGTTAGTGAAAAACAAATATTTTTAAAGAAACAAACATTTTAAGACAATATGATAAAGTATACATACTTATTCAATGTGGCCATTGAATAATATTGGTGTTTCACTTTAATAATGGAATGTATTTATGTGCTAATGTATTTATAAACATTAAAATTTTAACAAATTTTTTTCTTTTATTGAATAAAGTATTATATCCTATTTGAATAATTTAAAGACCACTGAATTGAAGTAATGTTAAAGAGAGTATACTGAATTTTGAGCCAGGCCTACTAAAATTTATCTCTTTCTATTAACTTAAAACCCATGTGGCTTTGGACTTAACGGTGTTTTCAAACTCAGTTTTCTAAATTATAAAATAATATAAACCTCAGAGTTAACTAGGAGTTATAAAGCCCTTCCTGTTTTGCCTGGCATGAGACAAATACTGTAAAGAATTTAGTTTCCTTCCTACTTATCTGTGTGAATGATGATGGCAGGTCTTTACTGTAAGCCTAGTTTATGAGGGAAAGTGTAGTCTAACTCATTAGGGCAGACAGGGAAACCATAACTCTGCAAAATCAAGAGAAAAAAATTTTGACAGTTCAAACAAGTAGAGGAATAATCTGAGAATTTACTAGAAAGACAGTAAAATTTCAGTTGGGTAGAAAATAATGAAACAAGAGATGTAGACAAGAAATAATGTGCCCAGTGGGAAAATGATTCAGTCATTTATTCATACGTCCATTCATTTAGCAAATATTTAGGTGCCTCCTGTGAAGTAGGCACAGTTCTAGGTAATGGAGTTGCAGAGGTCAAGTTGACAGACAAGGTCAGCCTCACACAGGATGTATTACAGTGAGGCATGTAGTAAGATTCAACAACAAGAGTGAACTTAATTTATTGTACAGTAGGTGAGCCTTTGAATCTTTTCAGCTGGAGAAAATAAGAACTTTACAAAATCTGGAAGTGTCAAAAAGTGACACAAATTAACATTATAAGCATCCACCTTTCTCCTTTTTCTTTTCTTTTCTTTCCTTTTTCTTTCCTTTTTCCCTTCTTGCTCTTCAATCTTCTCATCCTTCTGGTCCTGTACCAAAAGGACTCATCAAAACCCTAGTCAAGAGGCATGGCAACTTAAAGAGCAGAAGGAAGTGAAAGGAAAATTAGGGCAGGAAACAGATAAAGGAAATCACTCATGAGGAAGAATCAACAGAAAACTGGCATCATGAAAAAACAGTCCAGAGCAACCCCCTGAAGGGACTGCGAGGTAGCTACTGCAGAGGATTCCACCTATAAGGAAATATTAGAAATGACAGAAAGGGAATTTAGAATACAGATGATGAAAACAATGAAGGAAATGATGGAAACAATGAAGGAAACTGCTGATAAAGTGGAAAATAACAAAAGGAAATCCAAAAACAGAATCAAATAAGAGATGAATGAT
>CAUYON010211286.1:0-39206 GCA_963573935.1 Arctocebus calabarensis | reverse complement strand
CTCTCTGGAGCCATCCCCCTCCTCTGCTCCCCCAGAGCCTCTCTCTGGAGCCATCCGCCCTCCTGAGCTCCCCCAAAGCCGCTCTCTGGAGCCATCCCCCTCCTCTGCTCCCCCAGAGCCTCTCTCTGGAGCCATCCCCCTGCTGTGCTCCCCCAGAGCCTCTCTCTGGAGCCCTCCCCTCTCCTGTGCTCCCCCCCGAGCCGCTCTCTGGAGCCTTCCCCCCCCCTGTGCGCCCCCCCCCCGAGCCGCTCTCTGGAGCCATCCCCCCTCCTGTGCTCCCCCCCCCCCAGAGCCGCTCTCTGGAGCCATCCTTCCTGGAATACCTCTGTGACTCACATCAAAAAGCTCCCTGGCCTGCTGGCTCGCAGGAGGGTGGGCCCATGAATGGTACCTTAACAGGACTCACAGAGGAGAGTGGGATCAGAATATTTACTTTCCTGGAGGGTCCCCAGAGCTGGTGGCCTCCCTTAACTGAAGACCACACCGCTCCTTCAGGGCTCTCCCTCACCCACTAACCTCCTGTCTGCTGAAGATGACTTCCTCCCCCCCTCTCAGGCTCAGAGCTGGGAGTGACACCCCACAGGGGCAGCCCCAGAACTCTGCACTCACTTAAGTGGCTTAACTTGCCTTTATTAAACACTCTACTCAATTTACCTAGTTTGAGTGTGTGATCTGCTTTTCATGGGGACCCTAATAGCTGACCATGGCTCTTCTCCAGATCTCTGCAGGGTCTGGCTAGACAATGTCATTCTCTCAGAGGACACTTCTCCAGGATGCCAACTTTGGCCAGTATCCCCATTTCCCTAGAAAATCTGTCAGACTCTAAATTCTGAGAAAGAACCTGTGATGAAAGCACCTGAGGGATGTCCAGCCCCAAAAGGAGGGCACAGGGTCACCTCTGGGCTCCTGGAACATCCAGAGAAGCAAACCACTGACTTCTCCACACCAGAAAAAGATACCTGAGAGTGTATATTTATAGAAAGATACATAGAAATGGACAGATGGCATCTATCTATAGATATAGGAAGCTCCGTTGGAGAACCACATAGGTACATACATATTTGCCAATGATAAAACACGAGATTTCCACACCTGCCATCACAACCAACAGCACACACATGTCTGATCTCGGAAGATCAGGTTTGTTTATGTGGTGAGACTCAGTCACTCTGCCACTTAAGTGAGTGCAGAGTTCTGGGGCTGCCCCTGTGGGGTGTCACTCCCAGCTCTGAGCCTGAGGGGGGGGGAGGAAGTCATCTTCAGCAGACAGGAGGTCAGTGGGTGAGGGAGAGCCCTGAAGGAGCAGTGTGGCCTTCAGTTAACGGTTGGTTCCCTCTCTAGCAGTTTCCATAATGAAAAGGCTGGTTTCAGAAATACTCCTTGAGTGTGTGTGTGTGTATATCTTTCTAAAGAAGAAGAGAAGGAAGAAAAGAAAAAAAGAGGAATTGTATTTCTATGTTGTGCATGGCAGAAAGGATGGGACTGACTTGGGGCAAGGGTATGATTCCACCGGAAAAGTGTCAAAAGTAACTCTAGAAAGGACAGCTAAGGTTTCTAGGTTGGGACATAAAAAAACACAACAGCAAGGAGGTCGCATGTCTGCTGGAATCCCTTGTAGCACATTACAATCAGTTAAGGGCAAAATAAAACCAGAATAATACTAAGAGGTAGCAGCTGTTTATCTTCTCGGAGATTTCGAGGGTGTCTGGAGGCCAGGCCAGCTAAGGTTGTACTGGAAGAGTCTGGGGGTGGGGAAGGGGTGGGCAGAGTTTGGGCCGAGGGCTCCCATGGCTCTGGAAGAGTGTGGGCCAATCCTCATGGACACTAAGCTCCTAAGCCCTAAGGGAGCCTCTGCCATCTCTAGGCCACTTCCAAACCAGAGTCAGTTCCTGGGTAAGTTATACAGTCCCCACAACATATAAATAAAAGTTTAGTTCTGTGTTTCCATATATCTTCTACATGAAGGCTAGCTAAATATTAGTGGAGTAACAATAATTATTAATAACAATCGCCATAATAACAATAATTAATAGAATAATAATGCCTTGGGGGCGTCGGGGAGGGGCTCCTTCCTGTGGCGGGGCAGGGGCCCTGGGAGGGCTCTATGTCTGGTAGAAATGGTGGTAATGGTGGTGATGTTCGTGGTGGTGGTGATGCTCGTGTCTCTGGACCGCCTGGCCGGCCTGGCTCTCGTGCACCACCACAGCGGGCACGTCCCGCAGGTGCTCCCGCCCGAGGCCGGTGCTGCCCGAGGCCAGTGGTGCCTGCAGGCCCCGGCAGCCCTGCTGGCTCTCCTTGTTTCGGTGCTTGTGCTTCTTGTGACCCACGGGGCCCAGCGGGGGGAGGAGGGCCGGGCTGGCGGCCAAGTGGGCAGATGGGGACACCGCGGGCACGGTGGGTCCCACAGGGGGCTTGCTTTTTGCCCCTCTGGCCACATGACCCACACCCATGCTCTTGCCCTGGGCCTTAGGGGACCTCACAAAGTGCTTGCTCCCATCCTGGGTGCCTCGGAGACGTTGCTGGAGCTCTGAGACCTTGGCGATTGGGGTGTCAAGGAAGTGGAAGGAGCCCGGGTCTGCGCCTTGGGGCTTCCGATGTGGGGCGTGGACAGCTTCTGGCTCATGAGAGCGAGACCGTGTGGGGTTGGAGGTGCGGGGGTGCAGTTCTGACTTCTGGGCCATGGAAGGGGAGCCTAGGAACCAATTCAACAGACATTTAGTGAGCACCTACTGTATGCTAGGACTTGCACTATATCCTAAAAATCACCTCAGCCCGAGTTCTCCAAGACTAATAAATGCTGCTGGTTTTTCTCTTTTCTTTCGAAGACAGAGTCTCACTTCGTGCCCTGGGTAGAGTGCAGTGGCATCACAGCTCACAGCAACTTCAAACTCTTGGGCTCAAGTGATCCTCCTGCCTCAGCCTCCTGAGTAGCTGGGCCTATAGATGCCCCCAACAATACCGGGCTAGGTTTTCTATTTTTAGTAGAGGAAGAGTCTTGCTCTTGCTCAGGCTGGTCTTGAACTCTTGAGCTCAGGAGATCCACTGGCCCTGGCCTCCCAAAGGGCTGGGAGATGTGAGCCACCACGCCTGGCCAATGCCAGCTCTTCTTGATCAGAGCTACCCCCACAGCCTGGCTGCCTCTGCAAGAAAACCCTGAAATAAACTATCCCATCTGCCAAGTGGGAAGAACTGGTAGGTCTTCAAAAATAATAAATTCTCTGTCTAGGAGACTGCTGAGAAAGAAACACCATGGCAGAGACCTTGAAAACTGCCTAAGGGTACTGGGACAAGAAGGAATTCTAAGTACATGACGGAAAATGTGTAGAAATACCTGAACAGGAATTAGATTAGGAGGCAGGGAAGAGGGCACTGGGGTTGGAGGTGAAATTAAGCGAGAGGTCAACACATGTCACTGGCTGACAGAGACAGGGCAGGTTTTATTCAGTGAAGCTGGCATTTCCTGTGAAAACACAGCCACCGGGAGTTAATGCAGCGGCCTTGGGTGGGCTGGGGCCGGGGCACTGAATGGCTATTTTTCACGATATTCTAAGCCCTCAGACACTATTTGATTTTGTGTGACTTTGTGCACATATTTTAATTTTGAAAACATTTTAAATGTCAATTCCTCTAAGACAGTGGTTCTCAATCTTCCTAATGCCGTGACCCTTTAATGCAGTTCCTCATGTTGTGGTGCCCCCAACCATAAAATTATTTTCATTGCTACTTCATAACTGTAATTTTGCTACTGCTATGAATCACAATGTAAATAGCTGATACGGAAGATGGTCTTAGGCAACCCCTGTGAAAGGGTTGTTCGACCCCCAAAGGGGGTCGTGACCCACAGGTTGAGAACCGATGCTCTAAGAAGAGTTTTGACCTGTCCAGTGACAGCTGTGTCCTCCTAAGTCTGCAGCAGCAATGACTGCCACCTGAGAGTGGCCTGCCCGGCCCATCCAACCACACCCCCCTCCCCTGACGCCCTCACTTCCGCCCCTTACCAGGCCCAAACTGGGATGTGTAGTTTTCTATCCCGGCGAGATCTAAATAGTGGTTTCTCCTCTCAATGTTCTCATCCACGCAGTGGTGATAGCAGCCAGACTGCTCCAGGTGGCTGTCGCCCTGGAACCTATAGCAGGGACAACAGGTGAGTCTGTCAGCACCAGCGCCAGGCAGGGGCAGCCTCACAGGCTACTGGAGTAGCTGCACTGTGTTCATTTGCTTCCTGGTCTTAAGAAGAGGGTAGGGAGTGCAATGGTCAGCTCTGCAGTCGGGCTCCCAGTTCCTTCCCTACAGATGGAGACACAGACCACAGTCTGGCCTCTCTGGGCTTCTGGGAGGGGTGGACAGGGACAGGGACTTTGCTGTGAACAGGCCCCAGGTCAAAATCTAAGGATGCCCCACAGCCGGTCTCAAACCACCTATGTGCCCCATAGGCAGGTAGCCTCTCACCTGGGCGGTACTCGAACTGCTGGAGATGAGGCTGGCAGACTCCATCGCCTGCCCTGAAGCCCAGAAAGGCCTTACCAGTGTGTATGAACATGCAATCAGGTGTGCATGTGTGCATAATCAGGGGTGCATCACATGCAATCAGGTGTGCATACGCGTGCAATCAGGTGGGCATGCATAGGCATGTATGGAGGGGCAGAGAAGAGAGGTGCTGCCAGTGGCCTCCTTTCTTCCCTGCAGAGCTTGGAGCTCCCTGCCCCTACCCCTTCAAAGACCTCTATGAGGTCCCTGTCCCTCTCCCAATCTCCAGCCAGCTTGGAGACGGCTGATTCCCAGACCCCCCCCCCCCAAAGCCACGCTGTGTCCTCCACTTGCCATGTCCCTGCTTGCCCTATGCTAGTACTAACTCAACCTCAGGCATCCCTCTGCCTGCTCTACACCTGCTGTTTACTCAATGCTTTCCTCTCGACAGTCTCTCTTTCCTTTCCTCTTCTCCTCATTTCCTCTCTTTTATTGAAGAAATAACAATAGGTAAAATGTAAGTCCAGACTGACAATCCTTTATTCACAATTCTGACACTCCAAAAGCCTGAAAACAAAGATTTTTCATAACCCACTTGGCAGCTCCACCCTAAGGGTTGGAGTTACAGTCTTCACCCACAGTTGTCAGAAATAGCAACGCCTAAGCCTGAGGTGCTGCGTAAAGCCACATATAATACCCGAGGAACTCCTTTCCAAAGGCCAGTGAATGCCCAACTGTAAATCACGTCTGGCCCCAGGTGTTTGGCGTAAAGGGAGGTGTTGGACCTACATTTAGTTATTGTTTTAATTTTAAGAGTTTTGTTTATGTGTCAATATGACTGGCCCACTGGAATAGAACATAGACCAGAGATTCCGGCTCTAAATCTTTTGAATTCAGGTACACAGCTGGTGCTTAATATGTGCTCCTGCACACGGTGCCTCCCGTACCTGAGTGGGGCCCGCTGCTTCTTCTCCCAGCTCCGCAGCTCCTCGGCGGGCTTGGTCTCGGCACGGGGCCTCGTGCTCTGCAGGTCTGCGTCCCATAGGAGAAACACGGGAAACCCCCAGTGAGCCCCAGCCCTGTGGAACTGACCCCGGTAGCTCCGCAATGCCTCTGTGGGAGGGTTCCCCGAGCCTGGCTACATAGGTCTCACAGCCACCTGTCTCACGCACCTCCTCCCCCTCAAGGCCCTGTGTCCCCAGCCGTACCACACCAACCTTTACTGGGGCTGCATGACACAACCATGCCCATTTCCCTGGCTTTGCCAGTACAGAGCCTCTGCCTAAAATCCCTTCCCTCCCCTCCGCTATTCTAATCCCTTCAAGGGCCAACTCCATCCCGTCTGTCTAAGCAGGTCCCCAAGAAAGCCCCAGACTCCCTGGTAGTCCTCCAGGCAGAATGTTCCCCCTGAGACACGGCAGTGCCATTGGGCCTGCAGCCCCTCACCAGCCTGATTGAGAAGGATGCTCCTCTTGCTCTGGCTGCCGTCAGGGGCCACAGTGAGTTTCACCCGAAGCGTCTTGCTGGAGGTCGGGGAGTGGTTGACAGAGGAGTCGACCACCTCGTAGATGGTGTGCAGCAAGCTGGTGATGTCCTGGAAGGGGGGAAGCAGGACCCACACGGGGCTGCGGCCACAACTGAAGACGCAGGCTCACAGGGCCCAAGGGAAGTGGCAAGCTGACCCCCTCAGGTCCCCCCAAGGCAGAAACCTGGATGCCAGAGGTTCATTTCTGAGGAAAACCTAGGAAGCAGGGCTGAGGAGCAGGGAGTGTGGAGGAAGAAAACCTTGGGGGTAACTGGAGGGCGCAGGTCACAGCCACAGGCTCCTGCCACACTGGGGCCTTCTGAGGGGAAGGGCCACACACTGGCTTTCCTACCTCGCGGGCTGAGTGGTGCCCTGAGAGGGCAAGCCCCCCTAAACTTGGGCTGCCCTGCAAGGGTTGAGCCTGCTCCCTGCACCCAAGAAAGCTCTTCCCATGGGTTCTGTCCACCATGGCAGAAGGTGAACTTCAAGGTGGGCCCAGAAAATATTGGGGGAGGGGATTCAGGTCTGATGAGCACCTTCTGAACAAAAAATGGAAAGAGTGAAGTGTCCTTGCTACAGACTGAACTGTGTCCCTCCCACTCCCAAAGTCATACCTTGAAGCCCTAAGTCCCAATGTGACAGCCTTTGGAGTAAGGAGGTTATTAACGGGCAGGCACGGTGCCCTTCTCAAGGAGGAGCTACCAGAGGGCCCTCTGCCCACCGTGTGAGGGCACAGTGAGAAGGTGGCCATCTGCAAACCAAAAACAGCCCTCACCAGAGTGGATCAGTGACCAAGCCCTCACCTTGATCTTAGCCTTCCAGCCTGCAGAACTATGGGAAAATAAATTTCCGTTATTTAAACTTAACTGTGGTATTTTGTTAGGGCTGCTTGAGCTGACTAAGACAATCTCTAAAGGATAATCTAGTCTGTGAGAAGTTAACCAAATCTCACCTCAACCACGTTCCAGGGGGTGTCTCAAGGACTTCTGAATACAGATTCCCCCCTCACTAGACCTCCCTTTGTCTGGATATCTGCTGAGGTCATTTGTCTGGGGGAAGTGACCTGCTTTAAATGACGTTAGAAGCCTCTGGAGAAGATATCTCCCCCATCAGGCTCACGGCTGCTGTGTTATCCTCCTAGCCATCTTTTATGATGACAGACAGACTCAGCCCTCCTTCATGTCCTTGCTGTGAGCTCTCTACACTGAGGTGGCAGAGTCAACACCGGCATGGCCATGGCAGGTATGTGGATGGGTGACCCCGAGGCACAGGTCCTGCCCCACAGGTGGCAGCCACACCGCTCAGTTGACTTGCTTTTGACAATGCAGGCTAAGCAAAGCTAAGACTCCAGAATCTTCTCTCAAATCTGAAATCTGCAGAATCTTTGATATTGGCAACCAATTTAATTTTTACCAAAGCCTCCGGGGGGCCAGGCCAGAACACACCTGGGGACTAGTTTGGAATTGTGGGCACTTTGAGTCCCAGGCTCCAGCTGCTCGAGTGCTGGCTTGCTCCACTATCCCCGCTCTTTTGACATGGCCAAGAAGGACTCCTATCCCTCTTCTCCTTCCCTTGGGCTTCTCTGTGCAGCCCACTGCTCACTCCCTCTCATCAGGTCGGGAAGCCCGTCAGGGAGGCATCACTGTACAGACGAGGCAGCCGAGGTTCACCAACATCCCCCCGAGCATCTTCTACTCTGCAAGGCGGGGGGCCTGGTGTGTAATCCTGGGGCATCCCTGCTGATTCGGGGGCCAGGAACAGGCATGCTCTGTAATCCCAGCTTGAAACTCAACCCCATGGGCTGTGCAGGTCAGGCAGGCAGGAACAGGGGTGATAACTATTTCCTGCATGGATGAACGGGTACTTTTTTCTAAGTAGGAAAGTGGGCCCAGACCCTGGCTCTGCTCTGCAGGTGCACTAAGATGGGAGCCCATCTGCCCTGGCACACAGAAAGGACGGAGAGGAATGGCATTTGCAGCCAGATTTGAGGAATGGTTTTGGGGCCATAAATAGACCAAGGAAACACCAGGCTGAGTCCTCCTTCAATTTGGAGCCAACCTTCTGGCTCCTTGGTAGGAGAAAGACACTATCCAGGAAACTCTTTCTCCAGAGTTGCACTGGGTCACCTTCCTTGGAAACCTTCTCTCCTGTCCTCTCATTACCAAGACAGTTAAGGACATGAAACCAGAAAGCGGGGTCTGCCTATAGATTCTGCTCAGTTTCTGAAGTGGGGGACAAATCCTTTTGTGTGTAGTACATGGGTTCCTAAGCATCTTCTGAACCAGGAAAAAATGAAGAAGGCAGCTCCTAGAAGCTGAGTTGCCTTCACCACGGCCCTAGTGTCCTAGTGCCATCATCTCCTACCAAGGACGATGCCACTGCACCCGTGAAGCCCAGCGAGCTGTCAGAGTTGGTTTGGGGACTTCTGCTGACATTCTGAATTTGAAGCGTTGCTGAGAGGCAGGGGGTTAAGTTACTCAGTTAAAGCTGTCATGTGTCACCTTGCTGCTGCCAAAGAGAGAGCATGCCTGATAATTAGGGGGGACACTGAGGAGGCAGAGCCATGAAGAAGCTCGTCCCGAAGACACAGAGCCCCTGGATCCATCCGTGCCTGAAGTCTGTGCCTCTGTTACCAGAGCCCAGTACATTCCCATTTGAAGCGCCCCAGTCGGAGCTAGTCTTGTCACTCACATGTGGAGTGCTGAGTGATTAAAGTCAGTCACAGCTTCTTCCTCCAACCCATTTGACCAGCCCCTAAACCACGGCCTGTGGAGGAGGCGGCCTTTCTCACCCAGGTCTCCCCTCTGGCAGCATAGAGACCAACTTCTTCTGTATTATCCGCAGAGAAGAAAATACTCCACCCTGACCCGGGATAAGGAGATAACACAGCAAAGCTTCAGAGCTCTCTGGGCACCTCCTGAGTGCTCGGGCCTCCACCTGCCCAGCTCTGTCCCCAGGCCATGTGTGCTGCACACTGCCCAGCTCAGCTTCTTCCAAGAGGCCCAGCCCAGCCCCTGCAGCCAATCTGTGTCTCTCTGTTGGACCATCCTATTTATTTCCTTCACTGAACACATCATTGCTTATAGTTATTCTCCAATTGTGTGGATCAGCCTCCCTCATCAAGAGTGTCAGAGCCATAAGATGAAGAACTGTGTCTGTTCCCCACTGTGTCTTCATGCGTGGTCCCCAGTAGATGCTCATAGCTGGGGGCGGGGGCGGGGGGGGCATGGGAGGGGACTCTGTGCATAGAGACAGACACAGGCATGCAGGGGGAGGATGAGGACAAACAGGCTTGGTAGGAGGACCACAGGGCCACAGGTGGGTCCCTTAGCACTGGGGGTGCTCTGTTGTATTGGGGGTGCTGAGCGGCCTTTGTGTGCTTGCCTCGCACCCTTGAGCTCCTGGGCAGAATGGCTATATGGGGAGGTGGCCTGCAGTGGCCCCAGTTCTGCCCCTGGAGCTCTGGGACCACAGAGAGAAGGAAGCAGGATAGGATTCCGCTAGGCCCAGGGGTCCTTTTCTGCAGAGAGAAGGGCTCTGCACGTGCCCCCACCCCTCCCTCTCTGTCACCTCTTCCTGCTCACTGACAGCTCTGGGCCACGCCTCAAGATCTCCCACATGCGCCCGACAGGCTTGCTCCCCTGGCTCCCTGCCCAGCTGCTGCCCACTATGACGCCCACCCCACGCCTCGCAGGGGGAAGGGGCAGGGGTAGCAGGGTGCTGGGCCTGACGGCAAGGCACAGGGGAGGAGGCTATCTGGTGCACTCACCTCACGAGTGACCTTGCCATTGTTGTCAAAGTCGTACAGGGTGAAGGTCCATTCCTGCCGGCTATCCTCCTCCACAGACACGTCACACTGTAGCTCCTGGACACGAAGAGACAGGCGTGACTGGTCACCTACCAGCTGCAGCACCAAGTGTATGTGCTGGAGCTCAGAGGCCAGGCCCAGGGGCAGCCGCCTGGCCTCTGCCCTCCCCAGGTCTTGGGCAAAGAAGGAGCAACAGACCCAGGCAGGGCACCAGGGAGGGCAGCCAGGTCTGGGTCCAGGAGGGACAGCCACAAGGGTGCCTGACCGTCTCTGGGTCTTCAAAGACAAGAAGAGGGGCTCTGAGAAGCGATTTGCAGCCTCAGGATGGCTGAACTTGGCCCTGGAAGCAACTAGAAGGCGCTGAGCAGCAGCAACTCAGAGGTGGGGGTGGGGGCAGGTCTGAGGGGCTCCAAGGCCAGCCCGCCCCAGGTGACCCTGAACCTGCCATCGCACTTCTCTGTGCCTCAGTTTCCTCTCTTAACGAATTACGGAAAAGGACAGCATCTTCCCACACTTCTCCTCGGCCCACCTGAGTCTCCTGCTGGACAGTTCCCAAGCTCCCACCTCAACTGTCCTGCGCAGGGCAGCTCTGAAGAGCCAGGGATTGAATGCCCGCAGGCACAGGTGAGGCCTCCTTACCCTCCACAGGACAACTCTGAGCACAGTATATGTGGCTCATCAGAGGGTCCCCAACAGGGCTGAGCCCCAATTGCCCAGGCACATGATACTCATGCATCAACCTACCCTTCACTGGCTTCCCGCCTCCCTTGCACCTGCTCCCTGGGACCCTCCCCAGGTCACTCGACTGGGTCTGCTTTGGGAGAAATTGGAAGTACAGTTTATTGATATGCTTGGAACACTGCCTGAGACGCAGAAAAACTCAATTAATGGTAGTAGCTGGGATTGTTTTTGTTGTATTGATTAATCCAACAATGATTTCATTATTATTCACAACAACCAGAAGTGTTTAATCTCAGAGAATCTGAGCTGACAAATGGTGAGCTGAAGGCATGAGTGCAGAGTCTGGCTAAGGGCCAGAGAGTTCTAGGAAGCATGTTGTTTGGGGAAGTAGGTCTGTAAGACCCCAGGAAACATGAATAGATTCCCAGGCCATTCCATTCCATGTCCTGCCTCATTCTGCCTCTCCTTCTGGCCCATGCTAGGGCAGGCTCAGCCCCCAGAGCAGGGAAGGCCCCTGCACATGATGGCGGGGTGTCGCCTACACTGTGTCCCTGCCGCCGGCTTCTGCAGCTTGATGCCAGTTCCCTCCAGCGGTTGTCAGGCAGCCCACGCTGAGTTCAAAGTCAACCCTGCCTCAGCGTGGCATGCCCGACTGACCCCTGCCGAGGGCCTGCTGTGCTCTCTGAGTCACTGCTCCGTGTGGCATGACACAGGAGCCGTCTGCACGTGGCTACACACACACTTACACAGACGCACACACCTACATGCACACACCTACGAGGTCTGACAGTTGAGCTCGAGAACTCATCCTAGAAAAAATGCCACCTACCTCATTGCTGAATATCCCCAGGGTCACCTTTGAGGTGCTCTGCATGGGAAGCCCTGCACTGACGCCAGCACCCAATCCATCCTTCACAGCACTTTTTCTAGAACGAGTTCACAAACTTAATTGTCCAGCCACATATGATGATAGTTCTGATGCCCATTCCAGAAAAAGTTTCAAAACTGCTTTGAAGGTGGACTAGGCGCTGGCGTCCTGAAGGTGACTGTGGTGATATTCAGCAGCGAAGAATGTAGCACTTTTCCTATGATGAGGCATGAACTTGTCTGATCTCGTCTACACACACAGTTACACATGGGCTCATAGAGGGTTTACGTGCTTCCAGGACAGCTTGAATTTGAGGTTCAAAAACTCAGATTGAACAACTGTAGCCCCCTGCCCTCCCAAGCCCATCATGTATGGTTTCCTAGCCCCCTTCCCAACCTGGACTTCCCAGGTGAGTCCTCCTCTTTGACCATGGCTCAGTCCCAAGCACCCCAGCCAGCCCCTCTTCAGTAACACACGTGGGCTTCCAAGGAGGCACAGTGCCTAAGTCTGGGCATTCCTGCTGCTAAAGGCTCAGTTCTCAGGTCCTCAGCTTTGCCACACCCCCCAGTAGACCCCACAGAGACCCAGGTGGGCTCAGGGCTAGGTCAGGCTCCTAGAAGAACCTGGCAACTCTAGTCCCTCAACTAGACTCTGCCTGGCACCCTCTACACCTGTGTACGGGGCCCTCAGTGTCCATCTCATCCACTTCTCCCACGCTGTCTCCCCTATAACCCCCACATGAGCCTCATGATGCAGCTCACTGCCCCCCACAACACGCCAGCACTTCAGGCGTCCAGGTCTTTGACCTGCTATTCCCTTTGCCTGAAATGACTTCCATGCCCCAAAGGCTCCCTGTGGCACCTCCCACCCAAGGCCCTTCTGTCTCCTCAGAAAACCTCAGCTCAAGAGATCCTCCTGCCTCAGCCTCCTGAGTAGCTGACACTACAGGTGCCCACCACCACACCCAGCTAATTTTTCTATTTTTTTAAATAGAGTCAAGATCTCACTCTTGCTCAGGTTGGTCTTGAACTCTTGAACTCAAGCAATGTGCCCGCCTCAGCCAGCCTCAGACCTCACCTTAAGCATTTTGGTGTGTAAATGCATGATGCCTGCAAAGCCCCAGGGCAACAGGACGCACTACTCTCCCCAGGAAGGTGAGGCCACTGAGACATTCAGGGACTTGCCTGCAGTCACACGGCTACTGCTTGGTATAGCTAGGATTTGAATCCTGGCCTGCTGACTGCAGAACTAGGTTCTAGTGGCTTCAGGAAGGCAGAGAGAAGGAAAAAAAGAGGGCAGAGGAAAGCGGGTAGGCTCCCGGCGGGCAGGCCTGGGCCTTGCCCACAGCACCTGCTATGGGAGGAGCTTAATGCACTGCTGGGGATGGAGGGATAAGCAGACTGCAGGCTCTGGGAGGGCACATCCCTCATGTTGACTATACAGTGAAACTGAGGCCCAGAGAGCAGCAGGGACCTGCCCAAGGCCTCCTGCCCCTGGTCATCCACCCCACCAGAGAGCTCCCACATGTGCCTCAGATCAGCTTCAAGAATTGCAGGGGAAGGTTTCCCCAAGAAACCTCCGAGGCTCAGAAAGGTAACAGCAGCACCTGGGCCAGACCTTATGTGCCCTCACGCACCTGTGTTCCCTTCCCTGGGCTACCAGGACACGGCCCAGGTGGCCACTCTGGCCACCGCCACACGTGGAGAGGCTGGGGAACGGGCTGACCACATGAGTTTTCAGAGCCTTGCCCCCAGCCAGGTCAGGCCCAGGTGTGGCAGGAGGAACCTCCCACTCAGGGCTGCTGGTCACACAGGAGGCGAGGGATCTGCACAGGCCTCAGCTTCCCTCCTCTCAGAGCACCAAGAAAAGGAAACCGTCTCGCCTCCCCAGGGCCCAGCACCAGGAAAGGAGACTTACTTCAAACTTCAGCTGTTTCTTGGAGCCCGGGCAGGACTCACTCGTCTTCTCCATCCTCTTCTCATCCCCACCGCCCAGTCCGTCGGTCTTCTCCGGCGGCAGGGCCACTGCAGGGGGAGGCAAACGCGAGAGATGAGGGGGACCAGCCGCCGCAGCACCCGGGCCGGTGTGGAGGATATCCTCAGCCAAGTGCAGGGCTTGCCTCTGCCCTGCCTGTTTTCTGGGGTCAAAATCACCCTCCCCTTTGGGCCCTGGTAATGTCTGGGGCTGCTTCAGAGGACACCCCTAAGGCAACACCACCCAGAGTGTGCCTGGCCCTTCTGGCCCTTCAGGTTACCCAGTGGGCCTCTCAGAGGCCCCTCCAGCTTGCCACCTCAGTGCCTTGCAGAGGCACACGGGCACCAGAGCCATTGCTCTGCCCAAGGCTGCCTTCAGGCCAAAGGGCAAATGAATGAGGGAAGGGGGGCGCTTTTGGAGCCCCAAGACCATGGTCATTTTCTATACAGCCTGTTGCCTCCCATGCTAACATTCTGGGCTCCTCAAAGTTGCCGTGACCTGGACCTGGCACCCAGCCTGGTAGTGGCTAGTCGGGAAGAGTGCCAGAAACAGAGCTCAGCTGGGCTGGCAACGGGCACGTGTATGCTCCAGCTCACATGCCTGTGCACACGCGCTCACACACATGTGCACACAGATGGCATCTTCAGGGAGCAAGTTCATCCTGTACCTTGCATTTGACCTCTGCTCACCAGGGCCCTCTCGTTCGGCTAAAGGCCCTCTGCATGGCCTTCCTGGAGCAGTAGGAGGATGGGTCTAAAATCCCGGAACTTACTGACACTATTTTCCCATGAATACACCCAACAGGTGCCAGGAATGTGGCTTAAGAGAGCACTATAGTCTAGACTCAGACTATAAGTGTTCATCAAACACATCTATGAAATGTCCCACAGATGCCTTCAGTCTCTGGACTGTTTTGTCTTTGCCTGACAGGGGGACTCAGGTTTGCCCTGAGGGGGACATCTTTTCTAGAACAAGCTCACAACTCCTCTCTCATGCCCTCTGATTCCCCCTGCTGCCCTGGGCAGTGATTTTATTGTCCTGTTTTATAGATGAACAAACTCAATCTGGCTCCTCACCCATCGTGACCAGGGGTGGCCAGGCTGCCGGGGGGCCACCTGAGCAGCTTAGATGCCATAATGTTCTTGGCTAGACTTTCTAGGTAAGTCAGAAGCTTGGAGAAAGGAGGCCACAAGGCCAGGAAACTAGGTGGGGCTCTGCACTCTTCCCCAACCCCACCACATTCACACACCCCAACTCTGCAGCGGCCAGGCCAGGCATCACGAGCATTCTCCCAGGGGGGACTGTGCCCAGCGGTCAGCGAGGCAGCTCCCGGGGTGTGCGTAGAAATGAGGCGGTACCATCCCACATGGCGCTGACCACACACTCCACGGTGCATCCACTCAGTCCCCCACCTGAGTTGAGCTCCATTTTCCAGGTGGGAAAACTGAAGCACAAAGAGGCTAAGTGCTCCGCTAGCAGGACAGAGCTGCGATTGGACCCTAAACGGCCTGAATCATGCTCACAGCCACTGCAGTAGGCTTGTCCCTCCGTGCCTTTCCTGGTTTGATGCAGGAGGCTTGGGACCTCTCCCAGCCTGTCTCTCTCTACCCAGTGCAGGTGGCCAGCCAGGCCTGTGGTCATCTGGGCGTGGGGTCCCATTCTGCGGCACAGTGTGATCCCAGGGGGGTCATGCAACTTCACCACAGGATGTCCCCAAAGTCGCCCCTGAAGTTTGCCATACATAGGGAAAATTATAGCTAAATGTGCCTTTATTTATAACATAGTCATTACAAAATTTCACAATTATTTACAAAATAGTCCATGTTAGCCACATCTTTGTAAAATTGTGAGTATTCTATAAAAAAAAGGTACGTTTAGCTATAATTTCCTGCTTTCTCTGTGTTAAGGGGGACTTAAGGGGTGACTTTGGGGACACCCTGTAGATGACTCAGTCTCCCCAGCTATACGATGAGGGTGCTAACAGTCCTTTCTCCACAGGATTCTTGTGTGGATTCAAATGAGCCAGAACCATAAAGGGCTGAGAGCCAGGGCCTAGCACACAGGGTCCCGCTGGGAGCAGGGAGGGAGGGCAGCCCCACATTGGCTCTTTTAGGAATCAGGAGAGTCAGTAGCTAAGTTTTCTCCAAACTAAGGCTTTTGGAGAACGAATGGACACAAAAGTGTCACATCAAGTACACACGGTCCACATAGGGAGCAGGTTGTGGGGAGATGCCACAGGGCGGGGACAGAGCCCACAGCAGCAAATGGCTGACCTGCCCAGCAGCTCTGTCCCTGGCTTCTCACTCCCTTGGCCCTGAGCACACTCAGTGCCTGGTGCTGGTGCAGAAGCAGCTCTGTAAAGCCCTCAGGAGCCCTCACTAGAGATCCTGGTCTCAGTGACGGACCCGGCTCCTCTCCTGATGGTGTCACAGAAAGAGGACAACAAAGAACAAACCTAGGGGAACACCACGAGGATGGGGGCACTGTCACCAGAAGGACACACGAGGGTGGGGACTGTCACCAGGAGGACACCACGAGGACAGGGACTGTCACCAGGACACCACGAGAGTGGGGATTGTCACCAAGAGGACACCAAGAGGATGAGGCACTGTCACCAGGAGGACACCACGAGGACGGGGGCACTGTCACCAGGAGTACACCACGAGGGTGGGGGACTGTCACCAGGAGGACACCATGAGAGTGGGGACTGTCACCAGGAGGACACCACGAGGAAGGGGCACTGTCACCAGGAGGACACCACAAGGACGGGCACTGTCACCAGGAGGACACCACGAGAGTGGGGACTGTCACCAGGAGGACACCACAAGGATGGGACACTGTCACCAGGAGGACACCACGAGGACGGGCACTGTCACCAGGGGGACACCACGAGGGTGGGCACTGTCACCAGGAGGACAACGAGGGTGGGGACTGTCACCAGGAGGACACCACAAGGATGGGGGCACTGTCACCAGGAGGACACCACGAGGATAGGGGACTGTCACCAGGAGGACACCACGAGGATAGGGGACTGTCACCAGGAGGACACCACGAGGATAGGGGACTGTCACCAGGAGGACACCATGAGGATGGGGGCACTGTCACCAAGAGAATACCATGAGGACGGGGCGCTGTCATTATCAGGGAAGGTCACACAGCCTATAAAACAAAGTCTGTCCCACCCCAACCTCCTCCTAAGCCAACACCTCAATGGCCGTGCTGTCCCACTTCAGTGTGACCCTGAACCCCAAGGGTACCAGGCAGGTGACTGTCCAGGGACCCAAGGGCAGTCAAGTATACTGGCTACCCCCACTCTTCCATCCCAAATCTACCCATGCCCTGCCAAGCCAGATCTGCCACCATCATGGGTACAATACACAGCCACTTCCACTAGGATACAAAACAGCCGGCATTGCTGTCACCCCAACAAGGGGGGAGGCCAGGGCTTTCCCCATTCCCAGCACCAAGTGAAGCCCTCAGCTCTAGAAGTCTCTGGTATCTCTAGTGGATGCAGCTGAGCTGAGCAGTGGTGTCACATATGAGGGGACACAGTCAGATTCATACCCTGGGTTCATACTCTGACCCCACCACTGACTGGCTGGACCTCAGGCCCCTCACTTGTAAACTGGGGATGCAATAACAGTGTCTCCCTCGCACAGCCATGGGGAGAGGGCGATGAGGAGGAGAGGTTACTTAATACAGTGGCCTGCACATAGTAAGCGCTCAATAAATGCTGGCTTTGCAAAAAATGTAGACGGACTGTGGTCCCAGCTCATACCCTAGCTCCAAAGGATCCCCCTGGCTCCAAAACTGCCCCACTGGAGAAACCACAGTGCTCTCACTATCTGCAACATCAATTATTCACCCCATCCCAGGAGAGAGGAAAAAAAGAAAAAGAAGAAAGAAAAACAAAGCCCAGCTCCATCTTCAAAGCTGCAGCCTCCCTCCGCAAAGGTCCTGGCTGGAGATGTAAGCTGGCCAGGCTTATCGAAACCAAACTTCAAGTTCAAAGGGAAGTTATCAGAAAACCACCTTCAGGTTCAACATTGCCTTTCATGTTCCACTTGATAAAACCCAAAGAAAAGGGACTTCTGCCCTTGCTTGCTCCTTCTCTGGAGCACCCTTCCTCGTCACACACCAAGAGCCTGTCTTCCATCAGGTCCTCCCCTGCCTCCTTCATTCCTCCCCACCCAAGAGGTATGGAAAACATCCCCCAAGCTCCTCCTATGTCTTCTCCAAAGACCAGCATCAGACCTGTCTCCTCACCAGCAGGTCCCTCCTCCCATGCCAGTTCAGAATAGCACCCAGATACCCATGGGCAGCTAGCGGCCAGTAAACCCACCAGGCAGCCCCTGCCAGCATGGGGCTGGCACAGACAGGTATCTGGACTGTGATCCTCCCTGCCCTGGGGTCTTCCTTGGGAGTCAGGAACAGGGACAGTCAGCACTCCCACCAAGAGACCTTCACCCTTTGCCATCCCTCCTCAGTGGCCAGAAAACATGACACAGAGCTGGCCATAAAGCCACATAGACCCCAATGCCAGGGTCAGAGGCTGGTAAGAGCCCTTCCCCTACACAGAACAAATCGTCCATGGACAGCAGGCTCAACAACAGCAGGAGAGTGGGGAACAGTGTCCACTGCAGGTTGCCCAGGTCACAATGATCAGGAATGGAATCAGGACATTTTTGTTGAGATCGGCTTTGGCTTCAGAGTCCACGTCCATTTTCTGTCTCTTATTCCTGTTTAGCCCTGCGAGTTTGTTTTTCTTGGGAGATTATCTTTGAGGGGCAAAATTTCAGAAGGTTTCTGATCAACCGCATGTCAGAATAAGCATAGGAGATATTGCTAATTTGAAAGAAGAAAGGAAAGTAAGGAAAAGGAAGGAGAAAAGCAAAGCCTTTCACTTGCCTATCAAGCATCCTTGGGTGACTTAGATCAGGAGCTGACAAACTACAACTGTGGGCAAAAACCGGCCCATCACCCATGTTTATAAATAAAGTTTTATTGAGACACGGTCATACTCATTTGTATGACTGCTTTTTGCTCTACAACACCAGAGCTGAATAGTTGCAACTGAGACTATCTGGCCCCCAAGCCTAAAATATATGCTACCTGGAAAAGTTTGTGGGTGCGGCTTGGGACAAAAACAGCCCTCCAGCCCCACCAGGGTACTTGCTGGATGAGCAAGGTGCAGACTGGATTTCCCCTGCGACTTGCCTGCTTGACGGGAAACCCTTGTGCAGTACACAACCTACCCCACCATACACAGCGGCCATGGAAAAAAGAAAATGTCAGCTATGCTTTCCTAAAACCAATTCCTAGCCCAAATGATACTGGGAGCGTCTTCTCTTTGGAAACTGCTCCCTGTCCCTCCTCCTACCACGGCCACGAGGAGTCGGCTCACCGTGTTTACCAAATGACGGTTCTCTCCCCCATTAGCTCCCAGCCTGGCAGCTCTCCACCCCCAGCAACTGCCAGATTAAATGCATTACTTGACCATCTTCACCCGGCTCCCTTTGATGTTCCCTTCTCAAGCTTCAAAATACCTTTTGGAGGGAGATCAGACAGCATTAAACAGAATTACTAATTAATTAAGCAAAGTTAAATTTTAAACACTGTTTGTTGTGTTAGCCAAAAGCCTGAACAGAACAGACTTTTTTCCTCCGCTGAGATCAAAGACAGTCTCTTCCCTCTCCCCTCCCCCAGTTTTAAAAAAAGGGGGATGTGAGGGACGAAGAGAGAGAGAGAAAGAAGAGAGGAAATACCTACATGTTGGCAACTTTGACCGTGGGTCTAGACTCGCACCAACCCCTACCACATTCCCCATAAGAGGGGGGTTCCTTTGGGACCACACACTGGGACAGTCACTGTCACTCAGGACTGTTTACCTGGCAAGTAGCAGTGACCTACCCAAGGAGCAGGATGGCATAGCCCACCCAGCCTGAGCTCGTGACAGACGGCACCACACAAACAGCATGAGAAGGGCTGAGAAGTAAAACAGATCCATCTTCTCAAATGGTCTGGCAGGATGGGCACCCCTTCCCCTTGGTTCGGGGTCACTGGCATCCCTAGAAGACCAGCTATGAGAAGCGGGTTGTACAGTGTACAACTCCAGGAGATGCCCGCCACTCCCACTGCACAACTCCAGGAGACGCTCGCCACCCACACGACAGACACCATGGACATATGCATTGCTTATGATGTTTCTCAGACGGATGGAAGAAAGGCATCTCGAGGAAAGGCACCTTTTTGTAGTTTGCACAAATCTATCTGGAGCAAGTGGGGCACTGTCCACTACCATTCAGTCTAGCACTTTATTATGTACAGTCCTGTCTGGAACCTTCAGATTGCTTCATAGAAGCTCCCACCTCTGCACAGCCAGGATGCAAGTTTCTTGAGAGCTGGGGCCCTGCTTGCTTCTGCTCCTGAACTGCTCACAGTGTCTGGTGCGCCCGACACATGCACAGAGCAGACTCCACCACAGCTGGAGGAACCTCAGTTCCACTGAGCTGCAGTACATCCTGCAGTCAGGCATAAGGCAGGTTGGCTACACAACAGATTTGTCTAGCACTCTGCCTTGATTGAGACTAGAAGCTGACATGGGGGAAAAGGTAGTTGAAATTTAGGTGGAAATCTAAAATCATGATGACATCGCAAAAACCAGTTTCTTACACCACAACACAAAAAGGCCTGGTTGCCACCAAGCTTTGACAGTTTGAAACACAGCCATGACTAAATCAGCCCCACTCAAGACCAGAATTACTAACATCTCAAATGCATCTCTCAGCCCAGTTATCTGGCAAGTTCTTCTCAGTTAATACAACGTAAGATTTAACACAAGCCAGAGCTTCCTTGCTGGAGTTTGGATGCTGGCCCTAACATATCCACAGTCCTTTTCCCATTGTCCATGTACTGATTATCTGCTGCAAATATTTTAGTCTCTGGGTAGCTTGCCAGGATGCATGAGTCCCCAACCTTCTGACAGCAGCTGTTAGAAGGAATGCAGATGAATTTTAATATTAGCCTATGCCAAATATAATTAGGGGGGTAAATCTCCTGCCAGTAAAAAGAGAAAGATATCATATGTGCATTCCAGGCCAAATGGTTTCTTGCATTATCTCTGTCCGGCTCTCCTTAGGGAGCAAGGGTCCTAGATATGCACAAATCAGTTTGTAAACACAGTCACACAGATTGGTGGGCTTCACTAGACCCGTGAGTGATGTCAGGATGTATTCCATTACATCCTCTCACCATCATGTAGGGTGTGTTACTATTTGCATTTTTACAAAAGAGGAAACTAAGCTTAAAAAGCAAATATGATTAAGCCATTCCCCTGCTTAAAACCCGCCAGTGGCTCCTCTTTGCCTAAGGACGAGCTCAAAATCTGCCACAGTCTGGCTCTACCGTCTCCCAGCCCCTGTTCCCATGAAACTGCTTTCTGTTTTTTGACCCTGTTGTGTTCTCATGCCATTGTCCCTGTCAAGAACGCCCTTCCTATCCTGCAACCCCCGTTTGTCTTGAGTTTAAATTTTTCAGTTTTAAAATGAAAACTCCCTTCCTCGGAGAAGCCCTGACACCCTCAGGGGCCAGGTGAGGTGATCCTGCTCAGCAAGCCTGTAATGCACATTGTCCCCATCACTCGCTTCACGTCGGACTCTTTCTCCGGTCATTCCTATATATATGTGTGTGTGTGTATATGTGTGTGTATAAATGTGTATGTGTGTGCATGTGTGTATAAATATGTATGTGTATGTATATGTGTGTGTATAAATATGCTTGTACATGTGTGCATATATGCGTATACATGTGCGTATGTATATGTGTATGGGTGTGTATATGTGTGTATAAATACATGTGTCTATGTGTGTGTACATGTGTGTATAAATGTGTTTGTATATATGTGTATGTGTGTATAAATATGTATGTGTATGTGTGTGCATATGTGTGTATATGCATATGTGTGTATATGTGTGTGTATAAGTATGTGTTTGTCCATGTGTGCATGTATATGTGTATACATGTGCGTATGTATATGTGTATGGGTGTGTATATGTGTGTTTGTATATATGTGTGTGTATAAGTACGTATGTGTCTATATGTATGTGTACATGTGTATATATGTGTGTGTATAAATGTGTTTGTATATATGTGTGTGTATAAATACATATGTGTCTATATGTGTGTGTACATGTGTATATATGTGTGCGTGTATAAATGTGTTTGGATATATGGGTGTGTGTGTGTGTATATATATGTATATATATATAGTGCTATGTCTGTTACACTATAAGTGCTCACCATCATCACCACCATTGCCATCACCATAAAAACAAAACAAAAACAAAAAGCAGGATTTGAATTCAGGAGTTGTGGAATGAGGACTAAAAATCCCACTTTTCTGACTCCCCAGCCACTGGTCTCTCCACTCTGTCACACCACAAGAGCTGACACCTGTTCCTGCCCGTCCATCACCCTTTCTCCTTCCTGTGATAACAGTATCCGATTTCCTCTGCTGAGCTCCCCCCTTCAATCTGTGTGGTTTCTGGGGCACTGATCTCACTCCGGGGTCAGGGTTGTGTCTGGTACCCATGCCCAACCCTTATCCCATCCTGATGGGCACGGAGGCTGGTCAGTCCGAAGGGGGAGTTCCCCGTGATGCTGGTGACACTGAGCATCTGGGCCCCCTCATTTGCAAGGGCCCTTTCCACATTGGAATGTACCTCCACGACATGTTCACATGGTTTGATGTTTCTGTAACGAAATTAGGCATTTTATCCTCAACTGGATAAGACTGCCGTCTCTTTCCATTCTGATGTCCTGTGCCTCCCCCTGCACTCGGTGGCATTGGGGGCAACATAGGCATTCCTGGAAATGAGCTAAGGGGAGACTGAGATAGCAATCTTATTTTCTTAAGACTTGGCCCCAAAGTTGTATAAGCTTCAGATCCTATAAAACCGAGATCCACTCTGATTAGTAAAGTGAGAATCAAATATCTGCGATGAACAGGACGGCGTGGGAGCTGCCATCCACCTGGGAGGGCCGAGCACACAGTGGGTGAGCCTGCAGCGGGGCACCACCTTTGACCCTGTCGGAGAGGGGCTGGGGCCAGAGAGAGACGACACAGAGGGAGACAGAGACTATCTCTCCTGTGTGTCTATGCCATGGTTCCCACTCCGAATCCAGCCAGGCCTTGTTAGGCCAGACCTACCCTCGGATTTTTCAATATGGTGTGCCAAAAGCTTAAGTGAGTTTGCATTGAGTTTCTAAAAGGAACTGAAAAGAATCCTGACTTAACTAATTCGCTGCTTTAAGCTCCTGCTTTTCAGGAACCACCACCAAAATACTAATTTTCCCAGTGCAGTACTCTCGATAGTGGTTTCTGGGTTTTTCTGCCAGTGGGTGTGTCCCCAGTCCCGAGACTGGAAATCCCACCAGGGCCTTTGCCTCCATAATCCTACTGCCCGGGCTGCACTGCACCGGCCCTAGATTTTGCTTATGGATCAGCTGTAACTGAGGGGAAAGAGAAAAGGGAAACTGCTTCCCAACAAATAGCATCCCGGCCTTCCTTGTGCATCCGGGCACAAGGCTGGTGGCCACTCTGCTCTCAGCTCTGGGCACGATTGAGAGGAAACATCTGTTCAGGGTGGGAGGGGGGACCCTGGAAGAGGGAGAAGGAAAGGGGGCGCCTCTGTGGACTAAAAATATCATGTCCCTTCCACTCACCAGCCCTCCCTGCATCCCCACCCATTTAAAACACGTGATGAAATCCAGCTTTTACAATGTAACCCCGAGCTACTTGAAACTATTAAAACCTCCTCAGTATCTGACACGAGTCAGAATTTCCACTGTTCAAGCTGAGCTTTTATGAAGAACAGACTTGAGAGAAACTGCCGAGCTAACAAAGTCCGCTTGTTCTCTCTGTCACCGCTGAAACTCGGCTCTGGGGGGACTTCAGGGGAGTGGAGTCAGGCCCAGTTGACACTCTGCGACAGGATGGGCTCTGAACCGAGGGACAGGAGCTGGTAGGGGCTGGCCCGCCTGCCACAGGCTGGGGCCCCCACTACTCTCCACTCCCCTTCCTCTCGGCATGCAGGGTCGACACTGGCCAGCCTGACCCGGAGTCACATGTGACCATCTGTGGCTACCTCTGGAGAAGACGCCTTGACTCTCTCTCTCCCGCCCGCTGCCCCCTGAACCCAGGCAGCACACCCAGGTATCCCATCTCCCTCTCAGTTTAATTACTTGGATGCCCAACGGGCCCCTTGAACCCAACAGGTCCAAGAATGGATGACTTGATGGTCACCTGGCCCAAACCCCCACCTCCTAAGTGACACCACCATTTTGTTGGTTCCTTAAGCCAAAAATCTCCAGAACACCCGGGACGCTCTCCTTCCCCACCTCCTCACCCTTCACCCCAGCCCCCAGCCCCTACCACTTCTCCCCAGACTCAGAGCCAGGTTCTCTCGCCTGTTCTCTCTCACTGCAACCACCTCCTGGTCCCACTGCCTCCTTCCTGTCTCCCCTCTGTGGACCATCTTTCCCAGCAGCTAGAATCATCTTCTTAAATTCCAGGTAAGAACTTGGCAGCATCCATTTAAGCCTTTCCAAGCCAAGTGCGTGGTCCACCCATCGCCACGCTCCCAGCCATCTCCCCCTGCCACACTGGCCCACTTTCTGCTTTCCCCAAACACCAAGCTCCTTCCACTTTGGGGTTGTGTGTTTGCCTCCCTCCACCTTCCCCCTTGGCTGGCTCCTTCCTGTTGGCTACATCTCAGCTAAAATATCTCCTTTGCAGACAGGCTTCTCACACGTCACCTTTCCGTGGGTTTTACCTCTTGACAGAGCACCACTATCAGAAGCTCACGTGGTCCTTCACAGGTTCACCAGCCGCCTCCCTCCTGTGGGGGCCCTGGCGTAGGGTCTGTCTACCTTGCTCGTGGCTATGAGCCCAGGGCCTGGTGGGGCCCCACAGGGGCAGCAGGTGCCCAGCACATACCAACTGAGGGGGAGCTCTGGACTCCTGAGTTCTGTCTTGGTTTGCTGTGTTCCCCTGTATAGGCCACGTCTCCTCTCAGGGCTTGGCTTTTCAACTCCAAATGAAAGGGACTAAAGGCCTCCCAAGGGCTCCTTGGCTTTGTCAATGGCTATGACATCTCACACCAAGGAGCTGGATGGCCTGGCCTGGGCCCCCAGTAAGGAAATGTAGGACCTGGCTGAGTGGCCCAAAGGAGAGATTTCAATGACTTTTTGGTGTTGACTTCCACTGCTCCAGTGAGCATCTACTGAGCAGTATAGCACGCCAGACCCTGCACCATGCCCTGGGAGTAGAAGGAAATATTCCGAGAGTCTAATAGGATTAGGGAAGCTTTGAACATAGGCCTTCTTTGATCTGGACTAGGTAAGTGATCGCAAACACGTGCTGGCCCATAACGTGACAACAGTCACAACGGCTCAGGAATACAAGCCTCTCATTCTGCACCCAGCCTGCTCTCGGGGCCTCACTGTCTTTGGAGAAGCGCTACAGGGAACTCCACAAGGAAACACAAATACAGGGAGAAGCTAAGGGACTCGCGTGGGGCCACAAGGTGAGTGTGGGAAAGCCAGGCTGGAATGGGTTTCTGAGTTGCAAATTCCCAGAAAGTCAGAACAGGGGAAGGACCAATGAGGAAGCCCAAGTTCAGGGTCAGGACAGAGCTGAACAGCCCTGAACACCCACAGGCTACTCAGCCCCCAGCTCTCAGTCCCCACGCCACTGCCCTGCTAGGCAGAACCGGCTCCTCCAGACACAGCCACCCTCAGGCCAGGGAAGCAGAGCCACCCCTGGGCCTGCTGGGTCCACACGCCAGGTTGGCAGCTGGCAGGGAGGGTTGGCTGGGCAGAGCAAGGCCTGCTCTGGGAGCCTAAAGGGATGGGCCTGGCTCCCCAAAAGGCAAGGGGACTGCGTGACTTCTGTGACTTTGAGCATCTTTATGAGAGTGGGACCAGCAGGCTGGACTGGGCTCCCTACAGGTGAGGCCAAGAGTTAGGGAGATAAGAAACAGGAACTTAGTAATGGGAGGGACAGTGGGCAGAGACCCACGGGGGAGACACAGAGCTCAAGGAGGGGAGGCTCAGCCCCAGGGAGGCACAAGGGGCCCAGGAGAAGAGGATGCAGTCATCTCGGGGGAAGACACCTGCGGACACAGGGATTGCTGGAGCCCGCGTAGGGTAACGGGGGCCTGCCGAACAGGCCTGGCATGAATTCTCCCCTCCAGGCTGCCGCCACCTGGCATCCTGCCCAGCTGGGGAGGCAGGGAAGCCGGGTGGATACCAGGGTGTGGGGTCGCCCTCCCCAGCCCTCAGACTCCAGCTGGGTCAGCAGGAGGGGCTCCCTCTCCCTTTCCTCCCGTGAAAGCTTCCCTTCCCCAGTCCTGCCACACCCAGCCGGCTCTCAGAGCTTGGGACTTTTGATGTTTACTTTGTTCTTTCCCCAGTTCAAAAGGAACTCGGCAGCCCTGGCCCCCTGCACCAAACCCAGCCTTAATCTCCCATCCCTCACGCTCCCAGCTGGCCAGTTAAGGCGGTTAAGACGCTGGATTAGGGCAGGCTTTACATAACAACGCGGGAGCTAAAGCCATCCTCTCCTGGGATGGCTAAAAGACTTCTTTTTATCTTCACGCCTCAGATGGCCTTTTTTCTCTCTTAAACAGCTCTCCAGCCCGCCAAGAGGCAATGAACTTGGCCAACACAAAGACAAAGAAGAGATTCAGGACTCAGCTTGTTCTCCCTTGGCCAGCGGCACAGAGGGACACCCGCAGCAGCCGGGTGAAAAGCAGGTGGCTGGTGCTCTGCGACCGGGACTTGGTAGCACCTGCTCTCACCAGACCATCCTGGGATGGGGCGCCTCAGACCAAGGCCCCAGAGAGCCACACACAGTCACTGGGCCCAGGGTCTCTCCAAGGGGTGTCAGGGGCAAAGTGGACACGTCCAGGTGCCAACCTGGCTCAAACCAGAGCAGCTCTACTTTGGTGGCTTTAGTTATTGTTTTCGCTTTTAAATTCTTCCTTCACAGATCACAGTGTACAGATAACACTGTAGCCTTCTGTGACCACACTTTCTAGGTTCAGTGTGGAAAGAGACGCTGATGTCCTTAGTCCAGGCCTCTGTCTACATGATAATATGATGTCTGTGGCACCCTAAGAAAATACAGGGGCTGCAGGGTGGGGGGGGGATTGTTTGGTGCCTTTTCTTCTTTTTTATCTAAAAGATATCCTTCTGTATACATCTTTCTGAAGCCTGTTTTAACTATTTTACATTTCATGCTTCTGTGTAAGCTTCTGTTTGAAGATAGGGGCTGAGAAGCTTGACCACCAACAACCCAGCCCGACCCCCAGATGGGAAACTGAGGCAGTCCCCTGGCAAGAGGGACAGGCCCTAGAGGAGTGGCAGGTGGATGGTATAAATGGGAGGATGGATGGAAGAGGGAATGAACTTCCTAAGAAGGGACCAAAGGGATGAGCACGTGAGTGCTGGGGTCACCTCTGTCCCCAGGGCCACATCCTGCAGACCTTTACCTGACTCCCCAGACCTTCTCTAGCACCAAATCCAGAGCCCGGGACGGCAGCTGGGGCTTGGGAGGGCCCAGGGAATGGCAAGAATCAAAGCCAAAGACGTTCTAGGTGCAAGCACCAAGGTCACACACTCCCAGGCGGACAGAGCTTTCTGTCCATGGGACTCCTGCCTCCGGATTTGAAGCCGGCTCATATTGGGGCAAGGTCTGGTAAACAGCTCAGTCTCTAGCTTGACTCCAATTTCTGGACAACAGAGGGAATCCCTTCCAAAAGTACTGCTCCAAGTGCAAGGTGCACACATGTCCCCCCGGAAGCTCATTAAAATGCAGTCAGATCCAGTTCTAGGTGGAGCTCAGAGTCTACACCAGGCATCCTCAAACTTTTTAAACAGGGGCCCAATTCACTGTCCCTCAGACCGTTGGAGGGCCGGACTATAGTTAAAAAAAAAAACTATGAACAAATTCCTATGCACACTGCACATATCTTATTTTGAAGTAAAAAATAAAATGGTAACAAATACAATTCACACCAATGCATGTGGCCTGCGGGCTGTAGTTTGAGGACCCCTGGTCTACGCTCACAGCAGTTCTCAGGCCACATGTGGCCCCAGCCCTCAGATCTGGCCTTGGCTCTCCTTGGGGAGCACCCACCAAGTACATTGCCTCTCAAGGCCCTGAGGACCTCCATGTGCCCCAGGACCCTTGTACCTGTGCTCCCAGCCCTCCAGCCAACTGCTGCCCTGACCTCGGCAGAGAGGTCCTTCCTCTCCTTTTCCCTCACTCTGAACAGCACTTGGGAACGCCATTGTGCTCGGCAAGCACTCTCAGCTTCGTGGTGTCATCTATTTCTCGCACCAATTCCTGGAGCCAAGTAGGGAAAGGCCCTCATCCCCATTCTACAGATGTGGAAACTGAGGATCAGGAAGGCGATGCAGCTTGCCCCAAATTGAATCACTACACCAGTGGCCGGCAGGCACTCACCTTAGCGTCCTAATTCTCACTATAATGTCACTTCCCCATGAAGAAAGGAAGGAATGATCAGGGGTACAGCCGTGACAGGAGAGAGGGCCGACTGGGTGTGTGCAGGTGCACAGGCTCACACACCAGGGCAGTAACGTGAGCAGGGGAATGGGAAACCCAGCAGCATTCTGCAGGGGGTGCTCACTGCATGCCTGGCACTGTTTCAGGGGCTTCACACAGTCCCTGAGTGGCTGCTGTCACCATTCCCAGAGGGGCCCTGAGGTTCAGCATCCTGTCAAGAAGAATGAGGGTGCAGGGTCCCACAGCCAGCACAGCATGAGAGGTGCAGACCCCGGTGACCTGGCCTCTCCATCCTCCCTCCCGCCCCACCGAGAGACACAAAGTCCTCTGCCTCATCCACAGATCTTCTGGGGCACAGTGGGGTGTGCGTGTGGGGGGTCGCACAGTCGACCAGGCCCCCACCTCACTGCCGCTGGAACTAGAGCAACAGACCCCAGGTACCTTCTAGCCGGAAGTCCTCCTCCTCCTCCTCACTGAGCGCGTCTCTGAAGGCTTCACCTACCAGCTCCTGGAGGGAGACAAAGGCGTTAGGACGTCTCAGGGGCAGGGAGCAAGTGATGGGGTGTGAAAAGCCGCGCGTGGTAAGGACCCTGTTCTCATTCTCCTGAGGGGATTTAGGTCAGATGAGGCAGATCCCACCGTGCTTGCAAACTTAACTACCAAGGTGCCTCTTTAAGACGTGTTTCTCAGCCTCCATCCCATGTGGAGCCCACTCAGAGCCTCATTTCTCCCTCAGAAAGGAATTTTTTACCTACAGCTGAAAAAGCAAGGTTGGAAAATGCCCCCCATCCGTCCTGGCGAGGCAAGTTAATGGACACAGGACCAGCAAGCCTCTCCAGCAGCCCCGAGAAGAGCCCTGGATTTGGATCCTTTCTGCAGTGCAGGTCCCAGGACGGCTGGCTCAGGGGTGTTAGAGAGATGCCCGTAGGGCCTGGTGTGTTCTAAGGGGGCCCCACTGCCAAGCTCTTCAACACAACCGCAGGCTCTGGCTCCGGCTGGTTTTCAACCACACTTCCCAGGTCTCGCCCACACACCTTCTAGAAATTAGCCTGACCCTGGCACTGCCTTGGATACCTCATCCCACATGGCAGGGCAACTCCCTACCAGCCTGGTCAGAGGATACCAGGGTGGTGAGGGGAGTCTGACTGGTCCACAGGGTGGGAGATTTCCGGGATGTTAACAAAGGCCCCATCTATCAGACCCACCCAGCAAGATAACTCTAGATATGGAAGATGCTAGACCACCAAGCCTCATCACACTGTCTTCCGTATTTATTGGTATTCTGCCAAGAAGAGTTCTGTGATCAAAGAAGATTGTTTTAAGCAAAAGTTAAACAAGGTCCCTTTCTGCAGGACTTATCGGAGCTTCTACTATGGTTATGAATACTGTGAATCTCCAAGCGCTAGTGTACCCTGTGTTCTCCAAACCTATTTAGACCACAGAGTTTTGTTTCTCAAAAGCATCCCATGGGATTCATGTCCTAAGGAATGCACTTTGGGAAATACTCCTAACGGTAGGGGTATCAGACAAGGGTTGGGGGTTGCACTTATCTCTCTTAATGCCCCCAGTGATGCTATGGTAGCACTTTATGAATCACAAAATGACAGGGAATAAAGAAGCCCAAACTCAGCAGCTGTCACCAACAGCTCTTGGTGAAAATAAAAAAGAAAACTAAAAAATCACCCTCTCCTTGGGGGAAGGAAAAAACCCCTACACCTGTGATAGATGCTCAGAAGAAAAACCAGTCCTCATCTTGATTAACAAAAAGTAAAAAATAATACTGCTGCGCTCATCAACTGGACCCAGCTGGAGGTAAGCTTCTTCTTTTTTTCTGGGTTTTGTCTTAAAGACAAACGGCTAACATTTTGTGGCTGTTCTCTTTCTTCTTTCAAATCTTTCTAGGGCATTACACACTCTTCCTTAGAGGCTGGTGAAATGTGACCATTCAGACTCCCGGTGTCCCATTTACTTTAAACCAGGCTACTTTATTCCTGGAGTCAGGATGGCTTCTGTCTCTTCCTCTGCCAATTATTATAATCACTGAACATTTCCTGGGCTTGTAAACTGGCTGTTTGTGTTAACAGAGCTGGAGTTGACAGGGGAGCTGGGACACGGTGACAGGAAAGGGACACACACAGGTGGCATCGTTAGATGGCTGGGCTGCCCCGGCGCCAATTAAAGCCCATCTTTCATGCTGGAGAAAGACGGATGCCGCCACCCCCTGAAAAGCTGGCAGGCAGTGCCTCCCCACGGGAGCAGGCAACAGCCTTCAAGAGAATCCACAGACTCTTTCATGCTGAGGTCTTCAGCAGAGAGGGGACTCGGCACTGCCCTGCACGCCACCCTAACCACACTGCAGCCAGGTGAGGCACTGATGAGACTTTGGAGTACTCCTGCCATTTTGCTGGCACATGCGTAAGAGCTTAAAGACTCCAAACACTGCCACCACACAGCAGCTATGTGGGACCCCATGAACAATGGTCACCTGTGTGCACAGCCACCACAGTCAGCACTCTGATGGTGGCTTCAGTGCTGCCTTCTGGGAGGACCAAGCTCTCTGACACACTCATGGAGCAGAGTTCTAGCAAGTTTCAGCCTCTTACTGCTAAATGCTCCCTGTTCTGCAGTGTGCAGCAAGAGACCCTCTGCACCGTGTCTCGCTGACGCGCCGTGCAAATGCTCAACGAGAGCAAAACTCATCTCGTCTACAGAGCCATGTCACCCAGGGATTGTGTGGCCTGCAGCATCTGTGATGTGTGAGCTGGAGTCACTGGGCCAGAGGCAATGTGGGATGATGAGCCAGATACAGGATCGCATTGTGACTCCACCTCCTGCCTCATCTTTAAGTCTCAGTCTACTTATCTGTAGAATGGGTACAATAATAAACTGCAACGATCACCAAACAGCTGACACTTACTGTCCATCTCCCATGTGTCGGCACTTTACATACACACTCATCCGTTGGTGTCCATGGCCAGTTAGTTCAAGAACTCCCTAAGGCTATCAAAATCCGTGATGTGCAAGATCCTTATAAAAATGCTGCAGTATCTGCATATAACCTAGGCACACCTTTCCGTACGCTTTACATCACCCCTAGGTCACTTATAATACCTAATGCAGTGTAAATGCCATGTAAATAGTTGTTATACTGTATTGTTTAGGGAACAATGATAAGGAAAAAAGTCCGTGTGTGTTCAGTATGGACACTTCTTCCCCCCAAATACTTTCTATTTGTGGTTGGTTGAATTCATGGATACACAGCTCATGAGTACAAAGGGCCCCTGTGTCTGTATGTGTGTATTAACTCTTACAATCATTACAATAGCCCTGCACTTCCCATCCTTCAAGAAAAATACTCAGTACAATGATTTGCAAATTGTAAAGACAGGAATATCATCTTTACCATTTTTCCCACAGAGAAAGTAGCCCCAACCGCTGAGGACTGTGTGAGACAAGAAAACAACACTAACGACAGCCCCTCGCATCAATTACCCCCCTTTATGGCATCTGAGGCGCTGACAGGTCAACTCCTTACAGCAGCGATTTCCAAGTGGTGTGCCGTGAGAAGACCTCAGGTGGGCCACAATGACTTTTAAAGATCATTAATTAAATTATTTTCTAAACAAGTTCAAAGCATGCTAAGTATTCTGGGGTTTTTTGCTTTGGTTTTTTTTTTTTTTGCAGTTTTTGGCCGGGGCTGGGTTTGAACTCGCCTCCTCCAGCATATGGGGCCAGCTCCCTACTCCTTTGAGCCATAGGTGCTGCCTTGTTTTTTTTTTTAACTCCTTTTTATTTTTTTTGCAATTTTTGGCCAGGGCTGGGTTTGAACCCACCACCTCCAGCATATGGGGCCAGCGCCCTACTCCTTTGAGCCACAGGCACCACCCTCATTTTTTTTTTTCATCAACATAATTTAAGTGTGCCGCAGAAGTTTGACTATGGGTTCAAGTATGCTGTGAGATTTAAAAAAAGGGTGACAAACACTGCCTTACAAGAAGGTCTCCCAGTGCCCTGCGTTTAAAGGAGGAGGAAGCTCCCAGAGGCTAGGCAACCCACTCTGAGTCATCAGCCAGTGACAGCCAGCTCTTTCAGCCTCCCCAGCCTGGCCTCAGATAGTATAAGCAGCACTCCTGCAGGCATGGGAACAGAGATGGCTAAGAGTCTGGCACTGGCCAGGGCCCAGACTTAAAGGAGCATGGGAAAAGAGTCCAGCCAGCTGTTCCAGGGGTCACTGGCCAAGTGCTCCCATAGCCCCTCCCCATGGTTTCGGGACTTGGCCCTCCATGCCAGGGCCAGGGGCCAGGCACTCAGCATTGTGCTGCAGGAAGGCAGATACCCCAGGGAGCCGAGCACACAGACTCCTGGACAGCTGCAGTGAGAGCATGCAACACCAGGTGGTGAGACCTCAGGTCAAATCCCAGCCCTGCCTCACACACTGCATCCCCTGGAACATGAAGGGACCTAGCCTCCAGTGCCCCCCAGGCCCCCAGTTAAAGATGTGGTCTTCAGGGGGGCTGTGGAACAAGGAAGAGATTACATATAAAGTGCTTATCATGGAACCTGATACCACAAGCAGAGCTCCAAGGACCAGCTCCAAGCACTGTTAACAGTGTAACAGTGTTACCGTGTATTCCTTCCACTATCAGGACATGGCTGCCAGAACCCTGCCAGGAGAAACTAGAATACTCCTCAGCTCCCGCTTATCCACAGACTTGTGGCAGCATGCTCCTAGCCTGCCCAGCACACTGTTTCATGCTTTGTGTTTCACCCTCTTGACAATCCTTTAAGGTATTTCTACCATTATTAGCCCCACCTTATAGATGAGAGCACTGAGGCACAGAGAGGTTAAGTGACTTGCCCAGGGTCACACAGCAAGCAGGTACCAGAGTCAGAGCCCACACCTTTCACTACTGTTCTTTTGTTTGTTGGTTGGTTGGTTTTTGTTGTCTTTACTTGAAATCTTTTTATCTTCTGACCACTGTTCTTATAAGAACCCGAGTGTGGGGCTTGGTATGCAGTGACCATCCTTCATAAAAGTAGGCTGTTTGGTCTACTCAGCTGTCACCCTGGCCCATGGGCACTTCTGGCCTCCAGGACCATGGACCTCGGCCTCTACTCTTAAGTTCTGATCAAAGACCTACCCCAAGAGCCCCTGGCCTACTTGGCCTGCTGCCAAGCCACTCCTGCCCAGTGGCCTGGCTTGGTGGCCTCTCCAGCCACATGACCCAGATGCCTCCTTCCTGAGTCCTCCATTGGGCCCCAGGAAGACAGGCGAGCTGCTCTGGGCACTGGGTGTGCGGCCAGCACCAGCCCAGAGCTCCGTATTGCAGGCATGATGCCTTATAAGGCCTCCAGGGACAGGAAGACCACATCAAAGGGGGCCTTGGGGAGCACTGGAGTCTGGGCAGGGATTTTCCTCTCTGACTTTAAGACTTCGTACTGCTGGACTTAACATCCCCCCGCCTGTCCCGGCAATGCTCTGTCAATCTTTCTGTTCTGAGAGCTAACAGATGTCAGTGCCACAGGGTTTCAGAGCAAACCCCAGGTGCCCACAGAACACCGCACAACTTACAGATTCCAAGAATGCACAGTGCTGGGATACGCCAGGGGAACAGCAGGCTGAGGGAAGGACCCAGGCCACCCCCCACCACCACCCGTCCAGCCCTGGAGCTGCCCCAGGAAATTCCTGGCTAACTCCCTCTTCCCAGCTCAGCACAGACACAGCCCGGCCAGGCCATCCAAGGCCTCACTGAGTCTTTGCCTCCTCCTGTCCCTCCTCGGGAAGGACTGGGCTGCTCAGTCCCAATGGGCCTGGCAGTAGGGCCCCCCAGCAGGGGCCCAGCCCCACCCTCAGCAGTTGAGTAGCAGCAGACAAGTTACTTAACTTCCCTAGGCTCCAATTTTCCCCTTCAGTAAAATGGGGATTTAGATGTCAAGCAGCACTCAATGAAAAAATGCAGACGGAATGCTGAGGATGGTGTCTGCAGAGTCAGGAAACACCAGACATCAGCTCCTCCTGCAGTGCCCTGCTTTCGACGTGTGCTTGGGACATCGTCTACGTTGGATCTTTACAATAACCTAATGCCCAGAGAGTCGGTGCCTCAGCACTTACCCTCAGAGGACATTCACAGATATGTGCCAGGAGGCATGTTCAAGTCCAGAGACATTTAGAGCAACATGCTTCCTAGTAACCCACAGTCAGAAATGCCCCGAACTGTGCTAGACCACAGTGGAACACCACGCAGCAAGCCAGGGAAGAAGCGAGAGCGGTGAGTACCAGCGGGCAGAGCCCACGCGCTAGGCTGAGTGCGAGAGCAAATGAGGAGTCACGGGGAGTGACACTGCCTGCACGCCAAGGAAAACGCCCACACTCGTGCGCCGTGAGACCTCCCACGAGCAGGTGAACACAGGGAGGACAACAGCCAGGTACCTGGAGAGGCAGGGGTGTACAGGGCACAGCCTTCACCCTCATCGGAATTGCCCCAAAGCTCAGCAAACGAGCAGGTTCATGTGCTACTTGGGTAATTTCAATCTAATGTAACAAAACCCCAGACAATAACCTCTATCAAACAGGAAAATGAAGGCTCAGCCAGGAGATTTGGTGGCAAGTGCAAGGTCTCACAGAGAGAAAAAGACAGAGTGGGACAGGATCCTCCAGGCCTCAGTCCCTTATCTCCCGAAGGGAGTGGCAGGCCACGATGGTGCTTGCAGCCCCCTGGATCCCAGGCCTTCTGGGGCTCCCGCCGTCCACGGGGCAGTCTCTTCTCTTGGGCTACCCCCGGGGAAACAAGAGAGGAAGGAAGACCAGTACTGTCCACGTTCTGGGCCTCAAGCTCTGTCTCTAACACACACCTGTCACCTATGGGCCTCTGTCATTTCTGCCCACATGGCTTTGTCACTCACCCTCAGACTCTGGAAGCCCATTCTATGCACAGGCATGGCCAGAAGTGCGGGAAATTTGCCGTGTCCCAGCCATACACAACACGCAGACTAGTGACACAAAAATAGTCATCATCAAAGGGCCAGGGTAGATGGGAAAGAGGCACTGGCAGTGGGCGTTAGAAAGGGCTCCTGGAGGCCCAGCTCCAGTGACGGGGGGTTCTGGGGTCATCCTCCTCCCCGGGCATGAGAGGAAAACTGACTCACTGCTTCCGCTGAATGTCATCAGAACCCAGAGAGAAAGGGTGTCTCTTCCTGAATCACCTTCATCCCTGCCGCAAATGTGCGGCAGAGCCCTCAGCCCTCCCCTGAAGACCCCCGAGCCTGCCATGGCCACAGGTCACCCGCAGGTGGCTCCTGGTTCTGCCTTCCCAGCACCGCAGCCCAGCCATAGCCAGGCCAGTTGGAATCTTCCTTGGGAACCTTTCTCATGGGAGCTGGTGGAAAAGAGCTCTTCTCTGGTGCCGAGGCTGCGTCCCACCTCATCTCCAGCTCCTCGGAGATGGTTTGCTCAAGGGAGACACAGAGACACAGGCCAGCACCCAGGACAGGGCTCAGCCAGCCACCCGGAAGGAGGCTCCCGAGGGCAGAGGTCTGGGTCTGTTTCCTCTCGAGCAGCACCTGATCTCAGAGGGCACCGGTACATACCTGCCGGATGAACCCTGGGCAGGCCCACCCTCACTTGCCTTTCCTGTGAAGCTACCAAACTGCCCTCATTGTTTACCGCCACTTAAGTTGGACCCCCCCCTTACTTGCAACCAAAGCTCTGATTCTCATAAACCCCTAGTCTCCTAAAACCTGAGTCCGGGTGCCCAGCCATGCTTGGGAGCCAGCCTGGAAGCTTCTGCTACCCTCTGCAGTGGGCTCCTCCCTGGCTGACTGGACTCAGAACCCCGCAAGCTGAGAGAAGGGGCAGGTACCCCAGCATGCATGTGAGCGGGCATTCTGGGTTTGGCCTGTAAGGGCCAGGCCTTCAAGATGCCAAAGATGTGGAGTAGCAATTAAAATTCTTCAGATTTCTGCCTGACTATTTTTATCTGCCGGAGATGCAATCAATGTGCTCCTAACTGTAGATCCACACCCTCAGCTCCCACATCCTGGAGACTCTAGCAGAGTGGGATGGTGGAGCCGGCAGGGAGGGAGTCAGCCCTGGGTGCCTGAGACCCTACAGGGTGCACAGAGACAGGTTTGCCCACCTCTGGAACAAGGCCAGCAAAGGGCCAGCAAAGTCCACATCCTGGCTGTCACCTCAACAAGAAGGTGCACACCACCTGCCACTGTCACGACTTCCCGGGCTGCCTCTTTAAATTGGCTTCCTCTCTCTCTCTCTCCCGGGCTGCCTCTTTAAATTGGCTTCCTCTCTCTCTCTCTCTCTCTCTCTTTTTTTAACTTAGTCTTGGCCACAAGCAATAATATCAGTGAGATCACAAGTGTGAGTCTTTTTTCTTTTTTAATAATTTACATGAAACAAATACAAATGTCAGATCTCAGTTATCACCTGAGGTCCCAACCCCTCAGTAGCACATGCTTTGGGAACTGCACAATCTAGAGGCCCCCCAGGTGGACGAGGGGGACAGAGGAAGGGGACGCATACCAGGCAAGCTGAGCACCAGGTGAGGCCCAACGCTCTCCCCTCCTGGCCGCAGGCCCTTGGTTTTGGAATGTGATTTCTGGGCATAGAGAAAAGAATGGCTAATGGGGGGAAAAAAAAAACAAAGACCCAAATGCAGCAGAAAACAGTAAGCCTTGGCATCACTTACTAATGTTCTCTAATCTCAGATGGCTGGGATGTCAGCACTCTTAGAAGATGACCTGACCAGACTGTCCAGAGCTGGGCAAGGCACAGGGTGGGAGACTTTGCTGTTGGCCTGACCGAAGTATTCTGTCTAAACAGTGTTCAAAGGCATTTCTACAGTGGACACCTGTATCAATGGGCCTGTCAGGGCCTGACGTCACTGAGGTCATGGATATGAAGGACTCAGTGATGACAACAACCAGGATTTAGCAAGTGCATGACATGTGCCAGGTGCCCCGCAAGGCAAGGTAAGTGCCTCACTAACGAAACACCGCCAGCAGCCCCGGGGCTGGGTTCTGTCGCTATCCCCTGTCAGCCAGGAGCAGCCTAATGCTTAGGGAGGTTGAATGATCACCTGAGGTGCCGCAGTTCTGGGTTTGAGCCCTGGCTCCACTGCTTTATACCACGTGACTCACTTATCTGTGCCTCAGTTTCCGCAGCTGAAACTGGAAATGACACCCCTCTCACCAGGGCAGCAGTGACAGGAAAAGCAGAGTGCGTGTGTAAAGAGCTCAGCACACGCCTGGCACAATCAGTGTGTCCTCAATAGCAGCTGTGGCTTCTTCCATCCTCTGGGCCCAGGCCCTTCATTCTTTCTCTTCCTGTCAAAGACTGACTCAGCAGTACCTCCAGCACCCGGAGAGGCCTCAAGCAACCCCCTCTGGCCAGCTGCCTACACTTGGCACCTGTCTGGGTCTATGCCCTCCTACCCACTGCTGGCCCACTCTGCCCAACCTGCCATGGCACTGCCTGCCACACTGCCGACCCCACCATGATGGTGCCTGCCACACTGCTGACCCCATCATGCCACTGCCTGCCACACTGCTGACCCCATCATGCCACTGCCCGCCACACTGCCAACTCCCTTATGCCTGCCACACTGCTGGCCTGCCATACTACTGACCCCACAACGCTGCTGGTCTGCCCCATTGCACAGCCAAGTGCTGCTAAGAGGAGAGACTGAAGGGGCTATGGTCACCGAGCAGCTGGGGCAGTTTCACCCGCAGTCCCTGGCCCTGGGATAGGCCCTGGGTCTGCTGCCAGGGTCTAGCACGTGTGCCCTGCTGACAGGGTGGCCATGAGCCAAGGTGCCTATGACAGGCAGTATTGCATCTGTCAACCAAAGAACAGTGCCCCACAGCCCACAGCCTCATGGCCCACAGGGCCCACTGCCCATAGGGCCCACAGTCCACAGGACCCACATGGGCTCCATAACCCACAGGGCCCACAGGCCACGGGCCACCTCGCTGTGAAGAAAGCATGTGCTCCTGCCCAGGGCAGAGGCCTGACAAATCTGGACTTCATCCCTCCAGCCCTGGGCAAGGTGTGTGGGCCTCATGCTTTTCTAGGCTTAAACAAATAGATGAACTAGAGCCTCTCAATTCGTGCCTCCCAGGAGTCCTCATTTTATGGAGAGGACCAGAGAACATAAGTTGGAATAGACCCTGGGACCCTCCTGCTGTGCACACACAGCCCACCCCATCCAGTCCTGCACTGCTCTAGGGAAACCGTCTTGCAGAAGCCACACTCCCACGTGCTCTGCTCCACACTTGGCCCGGGCCTCCCTTCTCACCTCCAGCTCCCTCGATGCAACTGAAGAACGTGGCCCCCTGCTTCTTAGGGGTTAGACAGCCTGCTCTGAGCGCCCAGCCCTGGCCGGCGCTCTCTCCTCCGCTGGGACTGCCCTCTTCCCTGCCACTGCGGTGAAGCCTTTCCCTCCCCAGAACTATCACTGGTGCTAACTCCCCACACTGACAGCCACCAACTCTGTGCAGAGTTAAGAGTCACACCTCTGGGCCTCCGGTGGACTCAGTTCATTCTGAAACCTGGCGTTCATCAGTCACCAGAGTGGTGTTTGTAAGTGTCAGTGTCCACATCCATCGAATGGGGGTGCTGATCACCCCCTGCCCGTGAGAGGAGCACCTGAGGACAGCACAGAGGGTAGATGTGGAAGAACCAAGAGAATGAAAGGGGCCATTAGGAGCGAGGGCGTCCAGGTCCAGGCTGCCATCAGGCAAGTCGTTAAGTGAGGGACAGTCTAGAGCAGTGATTTTCTTTTTTTTTTTTTTGAGACAGAGCCTCAAGCTATCACCCTGGATAGAGTGCTGTAGCATCACAGCTCACAGCAACCTCCAATTCCTGGGCTCAAGCGAGTTTCTTGCCTCCGCCTCCCAAGTAGCTGGGACTACAGGCGCCCGCCACAACGCCCGGCCATTTTTTGGTTGCAGCCGTCATTGTTGTTTGGCGGGCCCAGGCTGGATTTGAACCAGCCAGCTCAGGTGTACGTGGCTGGCACCTTAGCCTGTTGAGCCACAGGCGCCGAGCCTAGAGCAGTGATTTTCAATCGGGCACCTAGAAAAGTTTTTAGCGTCATTAATTAAATTATTTTTGCAAGAAGGTAAAAGCACAGTAAATATATATATTTTTAATTAATTAATTTATTTTTTTGCTCCAACATAATTTAAGCGTGCAGCAAAAGTTTCACTATAGGTTCAAGTGTGCATGAGGAAAAAAAGGTTGAAAAACACTGGTCTAGAGTCCGAATTGGTTGTATTAGTC